>JBBMFX010000080.1:87824-99875 GCA_037832545.1 Rhabdalestes septentrionalis | reverse complement strand
CCCTCCCCCCCAACCCCACCCCCACCTCGCCATTTCTCTTACCGCACAGAATATATCACAATGCACGCTGACACATAGCTGCCATCACCTCACACACTCCGGCATCAATGAAATAGCCATTATTCATTTCACAAGGGCAGGTTTAAGATAAATGTTGAAAATAACAACGCAGATACCACATCTCAGAGGAGAATAATATTTATTCCAGGGCTGATGGTGTTGGTCGTCTGAGCCATGCTCCGTAAAAGCTGGTTTCGTAAACAAAAAGAGTAAATGTTCCAAAAGCTTGTGCGAGGAACTCGGAACAGAGAAAGGTTCCCAAGCATACACTCTCTCTCTCTGTCTGTTTCTCACTCCCCCAAATACCGCTGGCTTTAGTGTGAGTCATCTGGCCAGGATCAGCATCAGAGATACCGCACCCCCCTCCCTCCCCCCCACCAGGTCTCAGCTCTGGACAGCTTAATTCACGTGCTGATAAAGACGTGTGCATGTTACATATGCGGACATAAGTGTGAGCAGAAGCATGCAGTACTGTGCAAGTACAAGTCTTGCCAAGAAAATCTTTTAAACTAGCTGACCTGCCTTTGCAGTACGCTGTTGCCTGTAAACTGTATATAACATCATATAGACTATACAGACAAAATATTGGGACACCTGATCACTGCAACAACATGGACTTTAGATATAAATCCATAGACTTTAATATGGAGTTGCCCCCCTTTATAGGCCTTCCACAAGATTTTGGAGTTTCTGTGGGAATTTCTGCCCATTCATTCTGTAGAGCTTCTTTGAGGTCAGACACTGATTTTTTATGAGAAATTTTCCCGCACAGTGTCAGTTCTAGTTCATCTTAAAAGGTGATGGATGTGGATGAGGTCAGGACTCTGTATGGGACAGTCAAGTTCTTCCACATTGATCTCATCCAGCCACGTCTTTATGGAGCTCGCTTGTGCACGGGGACACAGTGATGCTGGAATAGAAAAGGCTCTTCCTCAAACTGTGTCCACAAAGTTGGAACCATGACATTTTGCAAAATGTCTTTTTATGTTGAAGCATTAAGACAGTCCTTCACTGGAAGTAAGGGGTCCAGCCCAAATACTGCAAAAAAGGATTGTCCCAATACTTTTGTACATGTAGTGTAACAGAATGAAAGAATACAGTAAGAAGAACAAAGGTTTGGTTCATGCTGCCTTCAAGATGTTGCACAAATTCTTTAAATTCCACCACCGGCACAAATTATATAATGGTCAGTTCAAAGGTTCAAACAAACTTTCATTGCTTTTCTTAAATTAAAAGGTTTGATGTAATATGGAAATATTGCTAATGATTTAGACCACCAGCCGCTTTAAATAGTCAGGGGTCAAGAAAGCTGCAAAAATAGCCTGTTTTGGATTCTGTTTGTTTGTAATGTCATGGAAACCAAGAGTGCACCGTATTTGCATATCTCCACTTATTCAGTCTATGAAGCTCTACTTACTGAAAGCTTTTAAGCCCTGCTACTTTTTCAGTGATGCCCAGTTCTGATCAGTCAGAGGTACACTATATGAACGAAAGTATGGGGACGCGCCTGTTTTTCAGTGTTTTCGGTGGGCCCATTATTTCCAGTAAGGGACAATCTTAATGTTTTAGCATAACAAGGCAGTTTGCGGACCCAGTTTGGAGAAGAACCTTTTCTTTGTCAGCATGACTGTGTCTCAGTGCACAAAGCGAGCTCCATAAAGACCTGGCTGGATGAGCTCAGTGAGGAAGAACTTGCCTGGTGCACACAGAGACACCTTTGGGATGAACTGGAATGGAGACTGAGAGACAGACCTTCCCCTCCAGCATCAGTGTCTGACCTCAAAAATGCTCTACAGAATGAATGTGCACAAATTCCGACAGAAACTCCAACATCTTGTGGAAAACCTTCCAAGAAGAATTGAAACTGTTCTAGATGCAAAGGGGAAACAACACCATATTAAAGTCTATGTGTATTTGAATGCAATGTCATTAAAGTCCCTGTTGGTGTCATGGTCAGGCATCTCAATACTTTTGTCCATATAGTGTACACTGGAACTACCACCATAACTGATCAAAAAAAGACGCCATATACTTTGTGCCCCACACTATTCTGTAATGCCTGGACAATCAAAAGTGTAATGCTAGGCATGTGTGCCATTCAGGCGAATTGGGTTTAATGCAAAGAGGAATTTGACACTGTGTGCTGTTGTGTGTTCATGTGTGGCAAAAACATCTTTGAAGAGTTTTGAAGACAGTGGAGGATCACCAACACACAAACACCCACTATGAAGACATTTCATATGCACATGACCTCAGTAAGGGATCCAGCCATCCTGCCCACAAGGTGTTATCTTTTAAACAATAGGCACAAATGCACACTTTAATTACAAGTATAATATCTAGTGTCTCTTATTAATGATCAGTAATTGTAATGTTTATTATAAGTGCACTGCTAGAATGTGCTTTAGTGTTCTATTGTACAGTACTGTGCAAAATGCACTCCTTGTTTGTTAGTTTTTTGCTTCCAAAGAGCCAGATATTGTATTTTTTAATGTAATCCTGTGGAACAGTTTTCCAGGTTCTTTCAAAGACTCTAATTTCCAAACCTGTTCGTTAAGCCACACAGTGACCTACGTGTGAATCATTCAAGCAGAACAAAGAACATCTAACTGATGTCCTGAACCAGTGAATAAACAAGAGCAGATGATTCCAGATGATCAGGCAGTGATCAGTATACTGGTGGTGCTGAATGCTGAGTGGTTGGAACTCCTTTATCTAGGCTCCTTGTGTCTTTAGGCACTTTGCAGCCTGTTTCAGTAAAACAATTGTTCCAATTTCTTCAATTAAATCTAATAAGTTAGACAATCTGTCAAGAAATAGTATTTTTGTACGAGTGGTTGCTCATAACTTTTGCACAGTACTGTAACTTTTAGCTAAATAAGAACTTCCACTTTGGTATGTTCCTCACTAACTTACTATAATAAAAATAAAAATAAAAACGTTGTACTACGTACAAAGCTGTTACTTAACTGCCACTTTAAATCACTGCCAATTGTAGTGCTGCACACTCGTGTCACATTATCGCCTTCAGTTTTTGGAAATTGTAATTTATTTTATATTGTACTTTATATACTTTATATTGTTATTTTTACTATATTGCTGAAGTCTTATTCTTGTCAATCACATTTTATTGCTATGTTGCGGCTGTGCTAAATACCATATGACAAATAAAGCTGAAACTGAAACGGAACTGAACTATGTGTCTGTGTACATAATTTTGTTACATTTTTAACACCTGTTTAGCAATCATATTCAGATCTGATTTATAATTAATGTGCATTGCAAGCACACCGTTTAAACTCACCATGCATTCTTACATTCCAATGGTAGTTAAAATTCCGAGTACTCAAGGGGGTGATATAGGACGAATCAACAATGTTTGTAAAGTGGATCTTCTGTGCTATACATCGGGAGTGGAGTATGTGCTTCTTCTTAAATGAAGAGACATAATAAACTACATTATACGAGTGAACATTGTCTCGGCCATCCCTAAACACAAGGCAAACCCAGTCCACAGTGGTCTCGTTCTGGTTCCCCGCTGGTGGAATGAGCTTCCAAAAATGACCAGAGCAGGAGAATTACTCTCCACATTAAAAAAACAGAGAGAACCTTATCTCTTGATGCTCTATTTATCACCTTGCACTACTCCTACATAAAGATTTTAGCCCTTAGAACTAACCTCTAGTTCTCACTCTGTCCAGAAATGTGAGCGTTATTCGCTTTGGATAAAAGCATTTGCCACTTAAATGTAATGCAATGTAATGAACCTATGAGGGTTCAACTACTAGTCTGCAATGAGAGTTGACAGGGCAAAAAGTATTTTTCTGCTCTTATTAACACTGTATTGTCACTGTTCTGTATTACCGAAGCCAGTAGGAAAGTATGCATTCCTGAGCACTCTGATCAGCATTTTAATGACAAACCCATTGACACTGGGCTAATTAAATCCTCCTTTGAATTTAAAATCAGTTCTTACATCCTGTTACATAAGCAGCATGACCTTTGCAGAGCAAAAACAAAACCTTAGCAACTTTCAAAGACCAGAGGAACTGTATTTGAAAATGAGAGGTACAAGCTTACATTGAACAAAAGAAGCTTTTCTGAAATTCAGTTAAGTTCATACTACAGTTTCTGAATGCAAGGACTGAAGGCCATCCAATGATGATACAGCAAACAAAGTCCAAACAAAGGCGTCTGAAAACTTTAAAAGCTCTTCGACTTTCCCTCCGTCCCTCACCCAGCATCTCTCATCCTTTCCCTCATTCTCTCCCAAGTGAGAGCACATGTTGACTGTCCAAAACAGTATTATTTTTGGAACAACATTAGTACGTCATTATTTCCGAAAGGCATTGAAGTCCTTTAACCGCCGCCCGCCACCCCCCCCTTTAACAAATCCTCTGTTTGTCTGCCAGTAAATGTCCAAATGCAGAGCAGTCCAAGAGCCCAGCTGTACTTGTACTTGTTTGTAGTTTTGCTGATGCTCTGAGACATGTTACAGTGTTTGCTGTCCATCTTGTGCTCGAGATTGAAAAATTACATGCCAAACTCACCAAGGGTAGTTATTCATTTATGACTCAAACAATCTGTGGTTTGTGAACACACAAACTAACTGCAGCAATAAAAAATGTTTTGTAAATGCTCTGCACAAAAATATATAAATTAGCTTGTACAGTATTGGTTGGAAAATTACACAATTAAAGAGAAATTCATTTGAAGTCTAGTGACCTAATGCTGCCTCATTCTTAAATGTGTCCCAAAAACAGTTCTCTACAGTGAGAAGAACCACGTTTGGTTCTCTAAAGAACCTTTCAGTGGATTTGCCTTTACAGGACTATTATATGAGAGTAAAAAAAAAACTAGATTCACAAACCAAAGCTTATGATAATTTAGATTTTTCATAGATTTTAGAGGCCTTTTAAGGTTTGTTTTTTTACTCGTAAATATTTTTCCATCCCAACTGCAAAAACAGAAATCCTATCTTCTAAGAACTAGAGAAAATATCATAAAATGAGAAACATTTACTTTTTAAGACTTCTAGTAAATTACTTTTTATTATACGATTTCCATTAAATTACTAAAAGTATAATTCTGTACTTAATTATGAAGATATTTATTTAGCATTCAGACAATTCACAATATAAAATAACATTTGAATTAAAATATTTTTCTTGGCCCTACACATGAATAGCCTAAAGCCAGATAACTGAAATTTTGCATATTGAAATATCCTCTCTCATAGAACTACTCAATGAAATGCTTGAACAAATTGCATTCAGAACAAGTGTTTTAAAAACTGGTAAAAATAAACAAAATCCTCGGTAAGCTTGTAACAAAATAGTGTATCAAAACAAAGACTGAAATGTTTATTTAAAAAAAAACTTCCCCTTCTTTTAAAAAACACAGACAAAAAAAACGGTCATTCTGTTATACATCATAGCACACAGCAAGAAATTCTACCTCTGCATTTAAACTCATCCACCAGATGGGAATTGAACTGTGATTTCCTGATTGCGCCCTAACCACTAGACCACCAGTTGTGCACGGACACAGTGGCTCAGAGGGCTTCTTCATACTCTGCATGGCAATCGGGACGTTTTGAATTTATCGTGTAATTTAATCCCCACGTTGGGACAAATGGCTTTCTGCGTGTCTTTCTTAGAAATATAGAAATGCGCCACATGGCAGACATCCTGACTCTAAACAAGTCTGGTGCGTGAAGGTGGTGGTCGCGTCATCTAAGTCATGATTGCGTCATCACAGTTTCGGTCTGATGTAAAACAAAATTCGTCCGAAACGGAAAATGCATTTGGTGCCATTTTTGGCCCAAAAAAATTCGGTGTATGTGTGTGTGTGTGTGTGTGTGTGTGTGTGTGTGTGTATATAAATATACACACATATCGTCGCTGTGTGGTGAAAAACCTCGTAACTCCACTTTTGGTGATATTTTTTATACACATATAAATAGTGGACATTGGAGTGTCATCTTATTAGACAATATACTTCTTTCCCTAATATAGAAATCTTTGCTTTTTTTATGTTTTATTTTCAAGAAATCTTGATATGTCAGTATAGCTTAACCCTAAAAATGTGCATCTTTATCGTAAGTAGAGCAAATACATTTACAATGAGTGTGGACATAAATGTACATCATTTTGGGCCAGATATATTTATAGTGTGCTCTTATAGGCGTTGTACTTCGGCCCGTCATTACATAATGTTGGGTGTATATTATTCCAAACAATGCTAATTTGGCACTTTTATTTGTAAGAGTGTATCGATAGCTTGATCCGAGGATGGCCACTGGTGTTGAGAGGATAAAGGGTGAGTTTTGACTGAAAGCACAGGGGATTTCTCATTAAGGACATAATCTGTTCCACCACATTCTTGTCAAAAGGACTCTGGCTGCACTCGAACCTGCCTCAATAGGCAAATGTAATATGAGAGGTGGCAACAGACTTAAGTAATTGGAGGGGTATATGGTATTGAGTGTGTGACAACAATAGATAGCTATCTCTCCAGCGCCCGCTAAGCCTTTTGTTCCTACAGCTTGAGTCATTTACGCTCAAGGGTCTTGGCTTATCCCATTGGAGTGCTTTGGGTCGGGACTGAGGAAAATGATCCATCGACTGTGGTCCAATCTGATGACCAATACCAATAGATTCTAATGGGCTTTCACACGCCCTTGTTTTTCACTTGTGTGGTCATTATAATAGCTGCATCAGTTGTTGACGTAACGTTAGGGTGCATGTTCCGATTGTATATTTAGATTTATATAATATTTTGTATAGCATACAATTTTTTTTATTATAGCATTATACTGAATAGTTTTTATTCTATTGGTTATGCTGCTTTCTTTTTCCATTATGTCCACTGCTGTAACAATGCAAATTTCCCACCTGTAAGACCAAAAAGGGTTGTTTTGTCATATCTTATTGAAAACAAATGATGATTTCTTTGTCCCGGTTTTCTTAATCTACAGATCTAGTCGTACACTGCAAACAAATCTTTCTAGGGAACGATTTCTGATTGGTTCCCTCAAAGTTCTATCTTTGACATCTGTAATTAGTGAGCAGAATTTAAAAGCTTAAATATTTTTTTAAAGTTAAGAAAAGTTATGACTGAATATAAATTAAACCTCCTGGGAAAGTGTAGTGTAGTGTAGTGTGTAAAAAAATCTGATCAGTTTACTTACCAATTTCGACTGACATCTTATCTCAAGATGTTTTGAAAATGAGGATTTTTTGCAAATAATTATTAGCCACAAATGTGAGCAAAGATCCAGATTGGAAGGAAAATACAGTTGACTTGTGGTTTATTTATGAGATTTGATCTATGTTTGGCTTGTTGCTAAATTTCTTTGTTTTTATTCTTGGCTATTTAGCTTATTTCATGGATTCTTACAAATGTCACTCACCCCATTGACAGAATGTGTTGCTGAATATCAAATTTTCTCTACGTTCTCTTCAGGTTCTGTGAGACGCTAAAATTTAAATTTTTTTAAGAGCAATGTTAAATCAAAACTTGTTTAGTAAAGATACATTCTTGTTTAACTTTTAATATTATATTTACATCTTGGGGCTTAAAATGCACATGTATTTACTTTTTTCAGACAGTTTGTTGCTGAGTACAGTTATACTAGATGCACAGTGCACTATAACCTAGGTTCCCAACACCCCACCAAGACCACCCCGTGTCCCACCTGTTTCTCCTCAACCCCTCTTAGATCCCTCTTCTGAGAACATCCAGGCCAAGTTGGAGTTAGAGTACCAATCCAAGTTTCTTCCTTCTTACAGCTCCAGAGTCCCTCAAACCACACAAACCTCAACTATTGACTGAATGCATGGCCCGCACAAGCAAATACTGCAATGCTCTGGGTGGAAGAATTTTTCATTGGGTGTGTTGCGGCACTGATAACACCCCTGCAGTTTTCATGAGTACAAAAATATTTTCCAAAGTGTTCAACACAAATATGCTCTTAAGTGAAATTATGCAGAACTAAAACACATGCAGAAATAAATATGGGACTGGTGGTCCACTTATGAAGATTGGACAGTCATACAAAAGGTTCCTTTGAGAAATTAGGCTGTTCTTTTTAAGTATAATAATAATAATCTTTCTCATTTTCTCGCAGAAATACATAGATGTAAGAGGTAAGTTATATACTGGGGTGGTGGTGGCCTAATGGGTGGGATAATTGCATCCGGACAAAGAGGTCATGAGTTTGAATCCAACCTTGAGCACACCACCACTGGATTGAGCAAGACCTTTAACCCCCTAGTTACTCCAGAGAGACTGCCCCCTGTAGTTAGGGAATGGGAGTCGCTTTTGATAAAAGCATCTGTTAAATGCCATAAATGTATTGAAATTATGCTGTTGCCAATTCTTGAGAAATTGTCAATATAGATGATGGTTTAGAACATTTTGCTCAGTGGTTAATGGGAGCAAATCTGTGGGGACTGAAATGTCCACACTAAACCTTCAGTATGTATTTAGAAAAAACGTAAAAAAATTGGGACTGTGGTTCTGAAACCATTTGTTTGATTCTTTGTTCTGACAAACACATTATGTTATCTGGTTGAAAAGAGCTATCATGACAGGTCTAAAGGACTTGTGATCTGAGAACAGCCTCACAAATGTGCGATGCCCCGCCAGTCTGATGTGTCCGTTTTCCTTTTTTCTGAATTCCGAAGGCATCAGACAAAAAGGAAATGAGCAGATCATTATGTCCAAGGGAAAAAAAACCCTTTCGAGGAGAAAGTGGTCAAGTCTCAGGGTTTAAAGAGTTCGACTAATTAACCCTTATTACACAGAGTGACCGTTTGAATAAGGCGAGTAATGTGAGATCCCTCAAGGGGTCGGAATGTTTCAGAGGCGCTGCCGACGGAACAAAGAGGTTCGCTCACCTTTAATCTCCAAACCTCACAGACAGGAAATATCAGTAGAGTAGTTGGACTTACACATGCAAATGTTAACTTTTAAGTGGCCACACATAATAATGTTGGATAAGTAACAGATTATAATAACATTTTGATGATCTCTGGTACAATCAAGCGCCGATAACACACTTCTGCACGTTTTTGGTCCAGAATTAATGTTCATTTGCTCTATTTGACGTTTAATGGTCCCACTTAACAATCTAAATCCTAAAGCATTTAGAATCGGGTTGTTGATTAGGCTGTAGACAGTGTATAAACCATCAAAACGCAGTTCTAAACAAGCTGCATAAAATTCATGGTTGAATGAAAGGAATGGCATTTATTCCATCCCAAGAAATTAACCGACTTTCTAGAAAATCCCAACAGACTTGAGACCAGCAGCAGGCTTCAATGGGCTTTAAAAATGTTCCATGTTTCATTTGTTTTTGTCGTTTATGGTTCATCTATACATATATATGTGTATGGCTCTGGGAAAAAATAAGAGACCATGACAATTCATCTCTATGAGTATGACAATCATTCCATGCCAGGGTCTGTTAAAGTCCTACACAAGCACATGATAACCTGAATTGAATCTTATTTATTGAGGAAAAATATAAAAACACTGCTATAATCGACACTCTCCTCTCACAATGTGACCAGTAAGATGGTAAAATGCTACTAGAAATTTGTCAATTATTGCCATTTTGTTTAATAGTGAATGAGAGATTTTTTTTAATTATTCAAGTTCTGTAAACTCTGCACCATTTCTGTTATTTGATGTCCTTTCCTTTAACATCATGCTTTAAAGAACAATATTTTATTTGGAAATTAGGACAAATATTGTCCGAAGCAAACTGTCTGACATTGTGTAAAATCAAATGAGGCTGAAGGTGCAGTAACCTCCATCTCAGTGGTGTCATACACTGATGCAGGCTCACTCAGATCTCAGATCTTGCTAGCTTGTATTGTCCCTTTCTCAGATAGAATGTTAAACTGAACTTCATCAGGTAGCCATTACTAATACTACTACCATTAAAACGCCAGATCTTGCCTGTATCGATGCATGATAATGTTATAATCAATGTAATAACTTGTTTCTGCCAATTAACTATTTATAAATGGTTTACAACTGGATTATAAATCATTATACATGTTTTATATGGGTGAAGTGATAAAAAAATTGCATATAGTCTTCTTACAATGGACAATAACATGGAAGCTTCTCCATGTATTTGTCCTATTGATCTATTGTTCATTGTCCACAATGAGTTTCAGTTCTTTTCTATACTGAATTTCACAAGGCAACGAAACAGTCTATTGTTCTTCCAACTCTTTCTGTTCTTTTCTTCCATAATCTGCTACAACCTAAAAGCACAGATGACATGATCTAGACTGTGACTTGCCTTCACCAAAGCACAAGAGACAATGGGCTCCCATGCCAGTGAACCTCCGAGCAGTACATGAGCATCTGGAAATGTCCTGCAGGCAGCATGCTTTCTGGCTGCTTATCAGAAGAAATGTGTTGCACATTCCGCTCAGACCACACTGGTTATAAAATGAGATGGCGAAACATTACTCTAGTTAAAAAATAACTTTTCTCTCCTGCCTTCTGGTTGTGTGCATGAGGGTTTAGGGTAATGTTCTGTTTGGCTGTTGCATAATTAGGAAAGAAAAAGTCTGCAGATTTGCACTCTACTTAAACACATCTATCCCTAGCTAAAAGGAATGGAAGTGCATATTCCATTTTATAGGTATTTAATACCTGCATTTTTAAGATATTTTTATAGGTCTTTACTCCATATCCACAAGAGGGCAACAAGAGCTATTAGGGCAATAAAAGCAGGCCGGTGTGTTCTGAGCTCTTACAAACGCCGCCCGCAGGGACACCTTGTGTAGGAGTGGCGGCACATTAATGCGCCAAAGTTCACACCAACAGTGAGGAATACATGACCAGTGAAAGTGCTTTGACATCATGCTGACATTAATATATAAGTGTATACCAAGACATTTTGACCAACACCATGCTTCCAACTTTGTGGACACAGTTGGGGATGAACCTTTTCTGTTCCACCATGCCTGTGTTCCAGTACACAAAACAAGCCCCATAAAGAGGTGGCTGGATGAGTCCGGTGAGGAAGAACTCAACCCCATCCAGCTCCTTTGGGATTGTGATCCATGCCAACATCAGCGCCTGATCTCATAAAGACACCACAGAATGAATGGGCGCAAATTCCCAAAAACCTCCAAAATCCCGTGGAAAGCTTTGCTAGAAGAGTGGAAGCTGTTCAAGCCTCAAAGTGAGGACCAACTTTATATGAACGTCTATGGATTTGAATGCAATGCTGGTGGAATGGTAAGACGTCCCAATACTTTTGTCCAGATAGTGTAGCTGTCTACGAGTGTTCATGCTTTCGGAGCACAGGTTTAACATAACGCAGTGTAAACCCTGACAGTGTGGTCTAGGGTCTGCAGCTCTGCAACGAGGCATCTCCCAACGTTCACAACACGAAGCCCACCCGTCCTCGAGGCTGGAGTCTGGGAGGGACTCCCCCTCACCTACTGAATATTAAATCTGACGCATGCGTTCACAGCCCTGCTGGCTGAACTCGCAGCCCACGAAGCGCAGCTCACTTTTTTCAGTCTCTCGCCACGGCGCGCCGCGCTCCCATGGGCTGTGCGTAAAAACCCGAAAGAGGAGAATTTCCCCCCTTTGAAAAACTAGAGGAGCGAGAAGAAAAGACAGAACAGAAGCATTTATGAGACTCCGGAGTTGCAGCAGGGGCTTTTTCCACTGAGAAGGAGAGCAAAAAAGGGGGGATCGGACTGTGAGAGAGCGCTCCTGGAGGAGTTCGGGTCTCTCCAGCGCTCTTGCATGTTAGAGTCGAGGACCGGAGCGGAGCCGTGACCCGTGTAGCTCGGACCGGGGGGAGGCGATGACTCTGCGGCGGGGCTCAGCGTGTGCGGCTGTTTACCTCCTCTTCGCCTTCCTCTTGTGCTTACGGACGAAGGTACGTTCACCTCCAGTCCATTTCTTTCAGTTCTTTCAGTTACACTAAGCCTCGGACCTCTTTAA
>JBBMFX010000080.1:48623-65378 GCA_037832545.1 Rhabdalestes septentrionalis | reverse complement strand
AACATTTCAAAGTCAGGACTGAATGCAACATCAGCGGTTTTATCATTTTAATGATTCTTGGTACATTAGCAGCACTAATTAAGAACTTCCCATTTCAGGTGAAAGCCAGTGTGATGAAGCCACCTGTAATAATGGTGGTACCTGCCATGATGAGGGGGATACCTTCAAATGCAGGTGCTCACCAGGCTGGGAGGGAGCCACTTGTAATCTAGGTAGGTAACATTTATTGATATATAAGATGGAGCACAAAATCTTATGAGAAATAATATCATGATTAAAAATAAAAGTGATCCTTCTATCCGAAAGTTCTACTCCACCAGCTTTCCTTTCACTTACATTTTCTTCTCTGAGCCCTAAAGGGTACAAATTAAATCAGACCTAAAATTTGGCTCCAACCATGACGTTTACCAACAGAGACTGAAGCAAACACTACATTTCTACTCTTATTACCAGATATCCAGATGTCTGTTCACATGTTACTTTACCTAATTGTCATGACAGCATATAAAAGTTTGAAAAGTGTTATATATGTATATATATTTTATATTAACATAACATTATCACCCTACACATAAATTCAATACTTTCTTCATATAGATATGCCACTATGCCAAAACAATTTAAAAGACACACTTTTACATACACTACATGTACAAAAGAATTGGAACACAAATGTTTTTCTGGGCAGTCTTAATGCTTCAGCAAACCACGATTTTTTTGACAACGCCATGTATACAACACAGTTTGGGGAAGAATCTTTTCTATTCCAGCGTGACCGTGCCCCAGAGCACAAGGCAAGCTCCATAAAGAAATGGCTGGATGTGTTAGGTGTGGAAGAACTTGAGTCCTGACCTCAAAATCATCCAACACCTTTGGGATGAACTAGAATCTATCCAACATCAGTGTCTGACCTCGTAAATGCTCTACAGAATGAATGGGCACAAATTCACACAAAAACTACCAAGTCTTAGCCTTCCAAGAAGAGTGGAAGCTGTTATATGTTCAAAGGGAGACCAACTCCATATCATAGTTTATGTGTTTGAAGGCAGTGTCATTAAAGTGCTTCTGTAAAATACTTTTGACCATATAGTGAATTTACAAATATTACTGAGAGCCCCGCAACTTCCAGTGTTACAGATGTGAATGGTGATGCTGAAGACTGTAAATGTAATGTTTACCATTGCTGCATTTTATAAATGGATTGAGCTAGTGGAAAAGAAGTAGTTTAGCTGCTGGTGACAGCTGCGTTCATCTACAGAACTTGAGAAGTTCAGCCTGGAAGCTTCTGACTTTCTCTGTTTTTCCTCTGCAGCCAAGAACAGCAGCTGTCTGCCCAACCCTTGCGAGAACGGAGGCACCTGTGTAGTCAGAGGTGACTCCTTCACCTGTGTGTGTAAAGAAGGCTGGGAGGGAGCCACCTGCACCCAGAGTAAGCATTGCATCCTTGGGACAAAAACATAAGCAACAGCATTTTTGGAGGAGGAAAATACTCCCTCAACAAGCGAAAGTTGAATAATCGAACCTTGAATCTTGATGCAAATCTTTCCTTAATTATCTGTGTCCCCTACTCAGTTTGAGAGTAAAGCAGTAAGACATTTATTTTTGCTCTGCAACAAAAATCATATTTTGACAATAAAATGCATCTAAAATGACGGCGGTGTATGTAATATTTCTGATAAAGAATCTCATAATCCAATATTTTAGATACAATATCTAAATCTCTTGCCTAGATATCGTTTTTTGACAGTGTAGGCTTTGGCTTACTCTGCTCTTTTCTTTCATTTCTTCCTCCATGCCCACCTCCCATTCTCTCTCTGGCTAAACACTGCAGACTACAGCTGGCCACGAAGTAGAAAGAAAAAACAAAACAAAACAAAATAAAAAAAACAAGGAAAGTGGAGACAGATGTCCACCCCCAGCCCACCCCCTGTGCTTCTTTTTCTCTGTACATTCCCTTCCTGTCTTCCTTTACACCTCTTGATCCTCTCTTTCTCTTTTCTCTATCTTTGCTTGCCTAGTTTCATGTATAAATAAAAAAATCAAGCATATGCTGAAGACTAAGTACCCAACTAAAATGAACATTTTGTCGAAATATCCGCTAACGTAATTTAACATTGTGAAAAAAGGCCAAACTTTTTTAATTATTAGTTATCCTTTGCCCTTTAGATTATAATTTAGATTATTAGGTCTCAGTTCTAACATTCAAGCCAAAGGTCTTAAATAATGCAATTATTCGTAGGAATTTGCATGGTTTCTGGTAAAGCAAGGCTGATCTGGCCTAAAACTGGCGCTACTTTTTTCATATATTTGTCAGTGTTTAGAGCATTGTGTTCCTCAGGCAGACAGAAGTGACCTAGAAAAGCATTTTGCATGGTTTTATTCATTAAACCTGCATTGCATTTTGTATTTGGCTTGTACCTTTGCATTGCATAGATAGAAAAGAGCAAGTCAACTTGATGTTTTAAACTAATGTATCCACAAACATGAGATCAGATGTCTGTTCATTACAGTGTAAACCATGTTAAACAGGGTTTTACTGTAACTGCTTTCTACAAAACCGATGAAACCTCAACATCAGCTGGTAAATTGTTTCAGCCTTAATCAATTTAAGAAGCAAAGGAGGCTTGGTAATAACAGCCCTTATGCACACCAAAACACACACACAGGCTTTGACATGTTCCCTGCTGCAATCTCTCTTACACTAACACAGATGAAAAAACTCATACTTTCTCTCTTTCTCTTTCAGATACCAACGACTGCAGTCCACACCCATGGTAAGTCCGGGCAAATCGTTTTTGTGCACACAGCCCGCTCCTGTAAACAAGCCTATACAGCTGTGCAAAACTTTCTCACACTCTGCAGGCAATGTGCTGGGAAATAGGCACGCCCTTTTCTTGCTGTCATTCCAAAGGTGCACTCAGCTCCACTGTCTATCGCGCGCACCCTGCTCGACTTTCCGCTTCGACTGATCGAGAGATCGTTTGAGTTCAGTTGAACATGAGGGTGTGTGGTGGGTGGGGGTTTGGTGGGGGAGTAAAAAAGAGTAAGAAAAATAGCTCATGGCGCTTTGGGCATTGCCTCTTGAGGGGGAATTCCACTGTAAAGTATTGAATTCAACATAAGAATGACTCATGCCTTTATTGGTAAAAGCTTTGTTTAAATATCTCCCTGAACTGAAATGTATGACAGGGGAGAGGAGTGGGGGGAGTTTTGGCACTGTGGTCATCATTGTCTTTCTCCTTTTCTTCTGTTGCTCTCTCTCTGCAGCTACAACAGCGGGACGTGTGTGGACGGAGAGAACTGGTACCGCTGCGAGTGCGCCCCAGGCTTCGCGGGCCCCGACTGTCGCATAAGTGAGTGCGAGCCTTATTAGTGATGAAGTCCTTCAGTGGTGGCCGATCCTGGCCCTGATTCCCTCCATTAAAAGCCAGGGTCCGGGACATAAATACACGGTCTAGCCGGCCAATTAGCAGGCCTTTCTGGATGAGTGCCAAACACGTGCTGTCCTCATATTCTGGGTTCATAACTCCTAGAGGGACGAGGCTTACGGCATCCAAAAGCCATTCGGCTTTGGTGCTCGGCGCTGATTAGAGTTCATTTGTCCCCTTTAAAAGCTTTCATCTGGCCACTTAGCTCCTTATTATGAGACATACCTCAGGCTTGGCTGTTTGATGCAGGCATATCTGTAAATATAGTCTGCGCTAATGAAATTACTATCAGCTGAGCATGGCTAGGCCTTAGATCAAAGCTGTTAGACCTTGCCTGGTTGCTTGCATAGAACGTTTTCCCCCCATCTTAACAGCCTAATTACCCTGGGTTTTGTTTTTTTGTTTGTGCTTGTAAGAACACCAGGGAACTTGAAAGCAAACTAAAGGAAGTGTTTGTGATTGATGTACTTCCCTTCAGATATTAACGAGTGCCAGTCCTCTCCCTGTGCCTTCGGTGCCACATGTGTGGATGAGATCAACGGCTATTGCTGCCTCTGTCCACCTGGACGGACTGGCCCTCAGTGTCAAGAAAGTGAGTTTAAGATCGTCTTACACACACATTCTCTCCTCTGTTACCAATAATCCACTAGAACTCAAACAGCAGAGTAATCGGACACTATTTAGCCCAGTTGCTGAAAAGCCCAAGGCCATGAGTTGACTGTTCTGGGTCCTAATCTGAGCTCCTTCTGTGTGCTAAATACCAGATTGCTTGCTCTGACACCTCTCAAGCATCTTATGGCAGGGCAGACAAAGTAAAAGCTTAATTCACAAGGAAGCCCAACTCTTCTGCAAGTGCTTCATGAAAAGGTTATCTGACCTTCTTTCATCTTTCTATGTCACTTAGTTACGGGGAGGCCCTGCGTTTCAGAAGGCGGACAAATTACGGCTGATGGTGCAAAATGGGAGGAAGACTGCAACAGCTGTCAGTGTCACAATGGAAAGGTCCATTGCACCAGGGTATGTGTGATTAAATGACCCTCAGAATTATGATATTTGATTGATAATAATATCGATTGTCTGCAACACAGAGCTGTGACATTTTGCATGGGGTAAATGCAACTTACATCTTGAGTGTTTGAAAGTTAGCACTATCAGTTACACCCATTAAAAAAAGTGTAAACATGTGGGACAGCTGTGTGGGCTGGTGGTTAGGGAGTTGCCCCTGCAATTGGAGGGTTTTGGGTTCAAATCCCAGGACTGCCAGATGAACCTTGACTAAAGTAATGCCACTGCTTCACTTGGGTCAGTGGGTTAAATGCAGAGGATTCAGGCATTTGCCCTTAGATCAATATATTGCATAAAATAAAGCAATTTTCATATTAACCGCTCCAGAATATGAAGCTTGGTTATATAACTTATCTAACTTGCATGTCTGCATATCTAATGAAGTCTTGTTTGCTGAATTACCTGTAATGAATGATATTCCAGGGCGCAGAGTGATGATGGCATATCTAACACTGGAAGTGTTTAACAATTCCAGCAATTTCTACACACTTATGCTAATATTCACACAAATACATTTTCTACTGTACTGGACCTCTGTTGAAGTTTGATTTCTGTTGTCTAACGTAAATGCGGTTTGATGAGGTTACACTCTGTTTGAAATTTGTAGTTTGTTCTTATAGCACTACAGAGAGGCTGTCCACTAAGTTAGAATGCTATAAACATTACTACAAATGTAATGCAAGTAAATCGTGTACCCTTAGTACCTGTAGTTGTTATATAGAGCTATAAAACTTGTCAGATGTGGCAAGTGAAATGACAGTTGATTTGCTAGATGCTCAATGAGAAACGATTAATCGGGCTGTTTTTCCTCAGATGTGGTGCGGACCAAAGTCCTGTCGGATCGGTAAAGGCCGTGGCGGTTGCCAGCTGGGCCAGACTTGTAGGGCCATCAAAGAGGAGCATTGTTTTGTAAAGCCCTGCCATGGCCTGGGAGAGTGCTGGCCCTCTTCACCCCCTCCACCAAACTCCAAATGCCAACACAGTTTCCCTTACCAGGACAACAGCTGTGCCAACATCACGTTCACCTTCAGCAAGGAGACCATGCCTCGAGTGAGTTGTAATTTCTAAAAAGAGATTGCCTTTTCTTTTCTACCAATTGGTTTTCATTGTTTTTTCATTGTTTTTCCATATAATGCAATGCAGTGCTGACAATATTGTTGCAACATGCACAAACTTAATCTTGTTATTTTTACTATAAGGGCTTAAATTTGAATTTTGAATGGCTGCAATTGCTGTCATAAGTTTTTCCCGAAAGTGTTTAGCCCAGATTATTGAATTTACTTTGTTAATGTTAGGATTTAGAACAGGGATGGGGGATTGAGGGCCAGTCCAGTATAGCCTAGTGTTTTCCTGCTCTAACAAAACAACAAAATTTGACAATTAACTGGTGATGTAAATCATGTGTATTTGAGTGGGGCACTCCGCAAACTGTGCAGGAATCCAGGAATTCTATATTGCTAATTTGGCACTAGCATATTTTGGTTGGTTTTCTAACCAGAGGTTTATGTTACTTTGTCAGGGCAACCTCAATTTTTGGTTTATATTTATGAAGTATCAATCAATTTTAATGAAATGCAATTTCATTCATTTTTGTTTACCAGGCAGCAAAATATCTGACCAGTACTAAAATGCAAAACGACAGTGTCTGACTGGCTTTCTTTTAATGTGTTCAAGTCATTAACTGCCTCTTTTTAGACTTTATCACATGAACAATACTCACTGTCTATCAAGCCAATGTGCAGAAGGTTGTATACCGTCAGTGTTGGGAAAAGACCCTGACAGGTTGAATGTGCTGCCAACTGCACTCGCTTAACGTACGTGTGGGACTCAGCTCCCCATAGAGGGGCTATTCTCTGTATTGCTGAAATTTTGGCAACCTATCTTACTAGCTTTACAGATAAAATAAGATAAGGTAAGATAAACATTTATTAGTCCCACAAGTGGGAAATTTGCCCAGCAAATTAGCAAAGAGAAAGACCTGGGAATCTAGTTGCTCTCCCAAAACAGAAGACCATCTCAATAACTAGTATGTATTTTCAGCTTACTTCTTTATTTAAAATTTCGACTTCTTTTCTCACCTTGAATGGTCAAACATTTCTGGTTTTAGCATTTGTTTGTGCTTTGAGTTATTATTTTTTCCTTGTTCTAATCATTTTTTTTTACTTTGCAGGGTCTGAGTATAGAACTCATATGCAACGAGCTAAGGCACGTGTATGTAGCGAAGAACCTCTCCTCAGAGTACAGTGTCTCCATCATCTGCGATCCCTCCTTCTATGCCAGCAATGAGATTCATGTCAGCATAGTGAGTACACGCCATTTTATATTATTGAGTTAAAATGATTTAAATGGCTTCAGTCTGACGTGTGTAAACAAAGCCGTCTTTTGTAGGACTGAAACTGTGTGCCAGGAATACTTGTTGTTTATTTCCTTACAAATTCAAATGAAAAGCAAAAGCCCACAAAATGTAATTTTCAAATGTTCTATTTCTTATTTATAGTCGACTGAGGAACCCAGATCGGACAGGAGCCCCATTAAAGAGATCACAGATAGGATTTTTGACCTGGTGAGCAAGCGCGCTGGTAATAGCTCAATCATCACAGCTGTCACTGGAGTGCGTTTGCAGCAAACCCCCAATAGATCAGGTATGAACTTCTTGGTTGATGTGATATTAATGATGTACATTGAAATATAATGGATGACAATGGCCCTTAATCGGAAATGATTTCGAATAAAGAGCAGGTGTCTGTGTGCTAAATCAAAACAGGGTAAAGGGGGCATTTGGCTGATGCTCTTATCCAAAGCAACTTACAATAATTAGTTACAGGGACAGTCCCCCTTGAGCAGCTGAGGGATGAGTGTCTTGCTCAAGGAAACAATGGTATAAAGTGGTGGTTTGAACCTGCAGTTCTCAAGCATGGTTATTTATATATACTAGTCAATGTATAGACTAACAAATGTCATCATATTATACAATATGTTTGTTATCCATTGTTACACTGTCTGTATTTGACTTACACAAATCAAATATTGACAGCAATCAAACAAAGCCTTTTCTTTGCAAACCAAGCAAATCATGGGTTGTTTAAAATATTATGCACAAATGTATAGGCACTTACAACAGATATTACATATACAGCATTGCACAGTCCAGTAGTAACTGATAAAATGAATTGGGATATGTTTAAGCAAGAGATACATTACACTCTGCAGTTCCATGGCTCTTTAGTAGAGAGGTTGTAGTAACATTCGGGCAAAGAAAAGAGTGAGAGATTGTGGGCATGGATTTTTAAACTTAAAAAAATAATGAAACTGCTTACATTGTCAATATAAGGAATGAGAAAACCATTACCAGCTTATGGTAAGAAATTAGCTTTGAGCTCTAGAGGCATTAACTGTCCTAGAGAGAAAGTCTGTATACACCGTAAAATAATGGCTTAGAGGTGTTTCCACAGCCAGAGCCAACTGGGTCCCAGAAGCTCGAAGGAGCCTTCAGTCATACATGCTGTAAGATACTTCACCAGCTTTGCCAGCTGGACAGAACATCGATTTGACATTAGGGTCCTCTTTATGCATGCCATTCGTCAAAATGCAGGATGTTGCGCTGCTTCAGTTTGTGCCAAATGGCATGTTCCCCTGATAACTTGGGAATAATTCTTGTGTAATATGCAGCCTGGGCATATTAAGTGATAATGAATAAATTACCTGTTGCATCCTTCATTAGAAAATTATTACTGGGAAAATAATACCTTAAAATGCTCTATATCTGCCCGCAGGCTCTGGACACTGAGGGTAATTCGTTTTTTTTCTATTACAAACTAGATAAAACATGAATGCCCTGCAGTGGCAAATCCTTTTGGTTTTATATTTGAAGAAAAATGTGAACTGTAGCTGTGTAACACGGCTGTTAAAAAAAACTCCTTAGTTAAAGTTACTTGTAATATAAAAGTGCGCAATACACTTCTTTTGAACTAATTATTTTATTTTACTTATAGCCATGCGATTAATCATAATTAATCGCAGAAAACCACATGATTCATCGTTATTATTTTTTTTTATTTTGGCCAAAATTAGTGAATTCATATGGGGCAGCTGGCGGCCTAGTGGTTAGGGAGTTGCCTCTGTAATCGGGAGGTTTTGGGTTTGAATCCCAACTGCCAGTGTCATCACTTGAGCAAGGTGCTGTCCCCCCACTTTGCTACCTGGGTGCAGAATTTGACACTGTGTGCTGTGGTGTGTTTACGTGTGACAATAAGGTGCCATTTTAAATATTAGCAAATATTCCCCATAAATAGGGCTGCCAGCAATTTACTGAAATACATAATTGTTCCATATTTAAAAGAAAAACATGCTCCATATTTAACTGATACAGAACACACTGTGTTCTGTAGTTTTGCAAAATACCATGACAAAAAATAAGACAGATTAGTCCACTAACAAAGACTGCCTAATATGTACGATGGATATTTTTTCCTCTGAAACAAGATAAAATAAGTGTAAAATAACAAATATTACTGCAAGCAGCAATACAGAGACTAAGGGACCACCAGGTAGACAACAATCCAAGAACATGTCACTAGCCCATATAGGGACTGCTTACTTCAGATTCAAATCACCAATGATGGACAACACTTCGAAAATGAAGATTTATGTAATGAAATGAAAAAAATTATAATCATGTAATATTGTTACGGGGTGATACCAGTGTAAACTGAAATAAGATAGACAGAAGAAGGTGTTACCAGTGTAATTGGGAAAGGTTGATAAAATGGTGCCAAAACGGTTATTTGAACTTATTTTGAACACTTTTAAAGGACACTTTAAAGGATGGTTCTTAAAAAAATAAGCTGTACATTCAAGCCAAGAACTTGAGGAACTGTTGATGTTACAACAGGACTTGGAAGAGGTACTTTAGCTTCTGCTGAATTCTGTTAAGCTTTAGTTACCATATCTTGTTTTGCTGTTTACTTCTAGACTATCTGGTTCCTCTGCTGAGCTCCATCTTCATCATCCTCTGGATTTTGGCCTTGGCAACATCCTTCCTGTGGTGCATCCGTCGCAGGCGGAAACAAAACGCCCATGGCAACAGTGCAGGCTCGGCCGCCGAGGACAACACCACCAACAACGTGCGGGAGCAGCTCAACCAGATCAAGAACCCGATCGAGAAGCACGCTGCCCACACTGTGGCCATAAAGGACTACGAGGGGAAGAACTCACTCATTGCCAAAATTAGGACACACAATACAGAGGTAGAGGAGGAAGAGATGGAGAAGCATGTGCAGAAAGCACGGTTCACCAAGCAGCCAGCCTACACGCTAGTGGAAAAGGAGGAGCGGACGCCCAGCAAAACCCCCAACTGGACTAACAAACAGGACAACAGAGACTTGGAGACAGCACAAAGTTTAAACAGGATGGAGTACATCGTATAGCAGGCAACTGTGTTGCCATGTGACCAAAGCTCTCCTCCTCTTCGTTACCAATGTACTGACCATGCAGAGGCTTGAGGAGGCTGTATCACATCAAACTGTTGTGTCATACGCTTTGACTCTAAGGTTTTATTATTTGCAGAGTCCCTGTGTTAATTTAAGTTTTGACAAGCTGGCTTACACTGGCAACTGATCGTTGTTGTGGTTGGCTGAGAAAAAAAAACAACAACAAAAAAAACAAACAAACAACCAAAGTGCTGTATTTCACGTCCATGCAAAAACTAGTTTGCAAGTGTCTTCCTGCTTCACCAAACGCGACACTACCAGCACCACATACATTTCCGATGTCTATTTTTGTGGATACGTTTGAGTATCTTTGAGTCTTCGAACTATTTTCAAATAGTCTTAAGTGATTTTTTTTATTACTACTATTATTATTATTATGACAGTATCACTGCTCAAATAGTTTTTCCATTGGTTGTGGGGGCTCTCCTTGGTTAGATTTTACCATTATTGTGTACTGAAAGTGCCTTCGCAGCTCCATACCACAGCAATCGTCAGAATTTTTTAACGAGACAAAGGACAAAAAAAGACATCAAGAAAAAAACAAAAAACAAAAAAACACTATTTATTATTTGTCTTGTCTTGGTGCAGAATGTGTCTGTCTTGCCTGGGTCCAGATTGTCCAGAATGTGGCTGATTCCTGCCTTAAAGGATTGGTTCTCTTTTTATTTTTAAACTGAATTTACATTCTTGAAAACACTTTACTGAAGGACGCACCTAAAAAAAGTTTTATCATGAAAGGTTGGCATAGAGATCATGCAGTTTTATAAATGAGGCCCTTCAGTAAAATGTTAGCAAATTGTTTTTGCCTCCATTTACAATTATGCACTGTCCTACTTCATTTATGTTTAGTACTGAGTTCCAAGACAGTCTTGTGGGGCACTAATTCAAGTTTTCCAAAACTCTCAAATGAGGGAAACTCAATATGGACATAAGGTAAGACAACCTTTTATTAGTCCCACAAGTGGGAAATTTGCAATGCATGTCTTGTTCAGGGGTACATGTTTCTTCCAAAAATGCTTCAAATAACTGGAACACTGCACAAAACCACGAGGTTGTATTTGCAAGTGCAACACAACTGAGTTATTCTATGCACAACTGTAATGGTTTCAAAAGGGTTCATATTCAAAATCTGCAGTCATTTGTTTCTAATGGATGCTCATAGCCTGGATAATGTTAGCAACAATAGACTTGACCATGGCCAGCGCATGACCAAGCGTAAACAGCACTAGACTATAAGGCAGGGAGGCAAGAAATTGGCATCATCTGGCTCCAGGCAAGGTTCTATTCGCAGATGCTGCCAATATGAAGAATTGTTCATTTAGAAATGTTGTGTAGATATGTACATTTGTTTTGAATTAATCACTGTGTATATTTGATTTATTAACTTAATAATCAAGAGCCTTAAAATATCATTCCTTTTATTTATATGTACTGTTTAGTTTTGAAGGTTTTGATAGCTTTGTAAGCTTCTGGTTTCCTTATTTTCACAACAAATTTGTTCAATGTTTTATAGATGCCAAAATGTTGAAGAGAAAAAGAGCAGTCTATTTTTTAAGAATAGGAGGGCATAGGTGTGCCTGAAAGGTTTTTTTTGTTTTGTTTTGTTTCTATTTTTTGTGTATTGTCAGATATTATTTGAAACCTCTGTTGTATCCATTTCGCCAGGACGTACTTGCAACTACTTAAGGCAGGTGAGGTAAAGAACGAAAAAAAAAAACAGCTGCTTTTGATTTATTATATACCTTAGAACAACAAGAACAACAACAAAACTATGTAAGGGAATGAAACTATTTTTTGTTTTTTGTGGGTTAACCTACTGAAATTAGAGAATGTCATCAAAACATTATTCATATGCATTATTTTGCTTCCGATTTAGACATCATAAGCTAGGATGTGAATACTTGAACAGTCAGGGGGCCCGTGGGGCGCATTTGATTGGGATGCCCAACCTATCTCCTGGAGGTCCCCGCATAAAGGGATACGTTTGGGTTACCTAAAGAACCCTTCAATTGTTGAGATCAGTTTCACTTCCTATTTTCCTGCAACCCAGAAAGATCTTAGCCAAATTTATTTCATCCTTCTTGTTTGTTGTGAAACTTGACATCCGTTTGCACATTTCAATATGAAGCTTTAACTGTCATAGCAGTCAGCCACAGTATCAAAACCCCTGAGAGGTGGAGTAAATAGCATTTATTAACTTGTTACAGAGATATATCAGACAAGTTAACAGTGTTAGGGAGTGAAGGCCAACCCATGTAGTCCAAAATCCACAGAAGGGCTACTGCAGCACAAATTGCTGAAAAAGGTTCATGCTGGCTAATATAGGAAAGTGTTCAGTACGTCACAGCTTGTGTTTAGGGCTGTGTGGCCCCAGATCCCTGTGGATCTGTCCCACTTACCTGGGGGAGAGATGGCACAAGGATGCACTATGGGAATAAGCGAAGCCTTCAACGGCAGCATGATGCTCTGGATAATGATCTGCTGGGAAACCTTGTGTCCTGACATTCATTTGGATGTTACTTTGATGTCCATGCAATGGCATCTTTAAGCAGTATAATGTGCCCCGTCACACTCGAAAAACTGTTCAAATCGAGCATCTGTGGGACATCTTGGACAAACTAAGCCCCTCCACTTACAGGACTTAAAGGATTTATCACTACTGTTTCTTCTACTATGAAGTTACTATTTCTTCTATAACTTCATAGATCTTGTGAATTCCATGACTCAACATGTCAGAGATGTTTTGGATTCATGTGGATGACACAATATTTGACAAGGGGTTTCAATGTTATGGCTGACTGTTGTATGTAAAATGGTGTGGCAATGATGTCCCAAACTTCTACCACTCATCTTCTGTCCCGTCCTGAAAATCAAGGAAAGCAAAATGTTTTTGGAACACAAACCCAGCTTCATACTTTCATTAGCTGTGTTATGTTAGAGTCTGAACCAAAGATGGATAACTCTCCAGGAGCAAGGTTGGGATCCTTTCCTAGATGACTGCCTTGCTGTTTAGAAGTCAATATCTTGTTGCTGTGCACATTTTATTTCAATTTTGTTTTATTAAGGCTCTCTAAAAAGACAAACCAATACACTTTTTCATTTGTTAATTTTTTTTTGAGATGGTAACATTCAGTGTCCATATTTGACCTTTTTGTAAAGAGCTTTTTTTAAATTTTCTTTTAAATTGTTCCTGGCAATTTTGTTTGAAAGTCATATTTATTAAAAATTTTGTATGAAAAGAATTAAATCTCGTTTTAATTGGAATATGCTCTTTCTTGTGCCATATAACACAAATTAACATTTCATTTACATTTACGGCACAAATGCTATGCTAATGAAGCCGCACGGAAAGACACAAGACATCAGTACTCATAAAGGGTGTTTGAAGAACCTCTTCGAGAACTTTTCACAGAATGTTTCTTGCACCTTGAGAGATGATTGTGAAAAGCATTTTTAAAATGAAAGGACCTGCACATATTGTTATAGTCTAGTCCAGTTAAAAAAATGTTTTTGTTCCAGTCAAATTTCACAGTGCATCTTGCTTGCTGATTCATTTTGAGCTTCTAGTTTGTTTAACGTTAAGTTCGTTGTCCAACCATCACAGCTCAGTTGATTTCAGGGGTTCAAATTGTTTGGGAATTTGACCCAGACTTGCTGTCACCTTCATCTTTAGAATCAGACTAAATGAACTTGTGAAATGTGAACTTTAAAAATACTGTTTTGTTCGCAAAAGTAAGTAGCAGTTAATGACTGTATAGTGAGTTGTGGTGCTCAGCAGAACTGGTACAGTAATTGTGAAAGGTAGCACATTGTAGCACAGGTACAACCGGTTGCAACTAATGTTTGTGTCATTAAATCGAACACAAGTGTGAAAGCATTAACACAAACATCACGGCTGCGATTCAGTAGAGGATGATTTATGGGGATTGTCACAGCCAGGGCTGGCACATAACGTTTTACTAATCTTCGTAAAACATAATTTTCCAACTCCAGCTTCAGTATTTTAAGATTTGCAATTCAATACACAAATACCTCTCCAGACAAATCTCTGGATCAAATATAACAATTAATTCAAATACCATTGTTGTATGTAGCTGTCAGACAGATAAACCCAGCAAACATTCCATTTCTCTAAGCTGATCCTATTAAATACATATTACAACATCGGCAGCCAAGCAAAACTTTGTATAAATTACATATACTTTAGTCAAATACTTTTTAGTGGTGAGAGTAATTTGGTACATAATAATGACGCTTCATTTAATGCCACTCTAGGCAATAAAGAAAAAGTAAAGCAAAGAAGCCATTTTTTGTGTTATAAGTGCTTCAGTTTTGGTTCTTCCAGAAATGAAAAGCTTTTTGCCTGGTCCTTGCCTCACACCTGTTGACAGGCTCAGGGTACCCGCAACTCTAGTGTCGATAAAGCAGCTAGCGAAAAGAATGAATGATTCAATTAAAATGTATTTTTGTAGTTGTTTTTTATTCTGGGATTGGATGCTGCTATCAGCCCATTAGTATCACATCCCTAAAACTTTGTGTCCAAATCAAGGTCTTTACATTCAGAAAACCTACAAAAAAAAAGCAAACTTGAAAGAAATATATCTTGGGGAAAGTAAAAAACGACTACAAAAGTCTTGTGAGCTTATCCTCAATATATTATAAGGCAAATAGGTTAATTTTCAACTAATCAGTCATTAAAAATACTTGCGAGATATGGGCAGCACTCAAACAACTCAAACGACCTTTAACTACATATTGGGAGTTTAATATTATGAAGCTCCAGTTCTGTGCGCAGTCTAGAATGGATTAAACATTAAACATGTCAAACAAAAAGTAGGCAACATAGGTTCTTACTGATTGAAAATGACCTAAAGGCATCAGTTTTTTTCTAATAAAAATATTTTTAATTAAATGTTTTTCAATACTTTGTTTCTTGAAATGATTTTTCTTAGGTGATTTAGACACAATTTCTCCAAAATGGTTCACAGGAGAAAGAAAACCAACTAACAAAGTAGGTTAATGTAAATTATTTCATTCTAATTTGCAGTCAGATAGTGTTTGAAAACAAGCTTTAAAAAAATTACACAAGGTGACATCAGGCAATGGCAAAACAAAATTTTACCAAAAACTATCCACACTTATATACAGTATATATCTGTGGCTTACTAGATGTGGTTGCTGTGAAACTATGAATTTAAGCAGTTTCCTCAAAGATCAATAGAGTGTTCTAATTCTAACTGATTAACTAGTTTCAAACCACACTTACAGTTAATGCAAATGTTAGTCTTTCTAAACTCACATTGAAATCACAGCTTAGAGACTGGAGTGTATTTTGCTCTGTGTTTTGTTCTCCGCATTTGTGAGGAAACTCAACCAGTTCTAAGAAGAACTTAGCCCCTGGTCATCTGATCACTTAAACTGTGTACAAGCGCAGTGCGTGGGGTATTAACAGATGTTTTGACATTGGAACCATGCCCATATTTCATAATAATCAAACTTAAGAAGAACAATAGTGTGATTAGTGTGATTCCACCACACTAAAAAGACCCCCACATATCATTATATGCAATGCAATTTACCTCATCAGAGGTTTATCCACATCAGTTTTTCATGTATTCAGGGCTATGAATATTTTGCTAACAAGCTTCAAGAACCAATATGTAATCCTTAACATCCCAGGAAGGACTCATTGACTTTCAAATACCGTCTTGAACTGGATACCTCATTGTTTGGTAGTTCACCATTAGCATGACGAGGAGTCACATTTTGAACAGAATTGATTAGACAGCAGTTTCTTGAGATTTTAAACACAACAATAATGAGATTTAAACAAATATAAATGAACTTTAAAAAAACATTTATTTATCATACAAACAAACACATTCCGCTGGAGATTGTGCATTTAAAATGATTTCACCGCTAATAGTCTAGGCTTACAGATGAATTACAGATTAGTTTAAAATACCCACAACCAGTCATCCCCATTGCATACCACACAACCAGAGTTAGCACTGACATGAGCTGTTTTGCTTGCTTTCCTTTTGTGAGACATTTTTGGCTATAATAAAAAGTAATAACAGATTTACAAATTATAACCACAGGGGGATGACAGCTGACTCCATAAGTGAAAAACCCAGATCACGTAAGGACTCATGAGGCATGTTGTACGAGAGCACATAGAAATCAATCATGTGCTCAGCTAAAGCTGGAAGATTTGATACTTCAGACGAATGGAGCCAGGGCTTGAAGTCATGGTGTTCTTGGTGGCTCCTAATTGTCTGAAGTTCAGATCTTGAGCAGAAAACTCAATCTAAACACACACTGCTTGTTTTTATTTAAAGTGCTATTATATTTGTTGGTGCAGCTCCCTTTAAAGCATTTTATTCTCATGGGGGTGGCGGGGATTGTTTCCAATCTTTTGCACGCTTGAATTCAGACATCACTAATCTCTTACAGTCGAGTTGGACGACTGTGTCTTAGCGTGTGGTTTGTATGTGCGTGGCTTTTTCTCTAAGGTTTTCTCTAAAGTCTGCGTGGCTTTTTCTCTAAGGTATGGGTGGCGGGTTTCTGTCAGGAAGATTCATGTTTAAAAGAAATGGCCTACATATATTCCATCCCTGTTTTAAGACAAAAATGCCATTAGTTTCTAGAAAAAAATACTACAGACATAAGACCAACAACAATCTTCAATGGTTGCTTTAAAAAACCTTCAGGCTTTAAGCCTCAAAGAACATACTCATATCTATACATGTGTATATATACATATACATATA
>JBBMFX010000080.1:36090-48091 GCA_037832545.1 Rhabdalestes septentrionalis | reverse complement strand
ATACATACGTATATATATATACATATATACATATATATATACATGCCACACACACACACATCAAATCACTCACCCAGCTCAGACATATGTGTGTGACCTCATGTCCGACACTGGGTAAAAACAAATGTTACTAAAGGACAGAATTACTGTGCAGGAGTGTTTTCAGGAGCATCTATCTCAGTGGCGTCAGGGATCCTCTCCTGCTTTACGCCACTGGTCCCCCTCAGGATTTCTTGAGCCGGCGTAATCGGGATATTCTGGGCACACTCGGCTTCTCCTCCTCCTTGGCGGCTGATCTGGAACTAATAGAGGAGCCGGAGGATACAGCCTTGACAGATAGTCCTCTCAGACTTGTGGCCAGTCTGCTTTGGTTAGTGTGTTTGGCGGTGCTGTTGCAGAGAGGGAGGTGCGGGGACTGTTTTCCATGTGTAAGCAGATCCTCTTCCAACATGCACTTGGAGGAAGCTTGAGCAGCAGCACCAGTGACGCAGAGTGTGGAGTTCTGTGAGGGGGCCACGGTGGAACCACGGCCTCTTTCCTTGCCAGTGAAAGTCTCTCGAAGACACACCCTTTTGGCCCCCTGATGGTCAAAGTCGTCCCCGGGGCTGCTTAGGGTGCGTCTTCTTCTTCTTCTGCCAGTTTTGTCGTAGTTTTGAGGGATGTTTTCAGAGACTTGGTTTCTGTCGTGCTGCTCTGGGCAATCCTCAGCTTGCCAGTCATGTTTGGCCCGCTCATTGCACGTTATCTATACGATGCATGTCAAAAATTATATAATGGCAACACTTTAATGCCATTGGTTTTTCAAATTCTGTCATGCACATTTGTTTTCCTAGACTCGAGCAATAACTGCACTATTACTGTAGAAGTGAGCGAATATATATAAATGTACATATAGCGTTTCAGTGTAACTTACTGTAAACACATTTTATGTTGAATGTATACAGAAAATACACTCTCGGCTGATTCCAGTATCTTTTATTAGAATATCATTAGAAAACCTGCTAGCTAGCTCTGTAAATCTTATGTAAGTCTTTCCGGACAGTGGTTAAAAACCTACATAAACACTTCTTAAAGCTTACTAAAACAAGCATCCATTGCCATGAAGGCTGATTTTGTCCATTTGGATGCCATTTCAATTGAACAAGTGTTATGACAACACGTGATCATTGTAATAGGTCTTTAGAAATGTTCACATAGGTCATTGTCAATTGTCAAGAAAGATAGTCATGTAACCTTAAAACTGTATGATATAATATCTATACATAAATAAGCATTTTAAAAAACTTTATTTTATGAAACAAATGCACTTATGTGACACAATATCAGCAAGCAGCACATAACTCACCACATTTCCCTCAGAGGTGCTCCGCAAGGATACATCCATCACTTCATTCTGTGCAGTGGCTTGCTCTTCTAGCACCACCTGCACTGCATCGGTAGATAGTTGGTTTGGCGTGACCCCCAGGTCCTGGCAGTGAGTTTCGGGTTCTGGTCGAATATGGGTGTCGGCTTGTCTGGCTCTGTATAAATAAATAAACAAAACAAATAAAAACATGCAGGGCGTTGTTTAGCGAGATAGTCGGGCATTGAAGTTTTATTACTGCCATCCCAGGCTGGAAAGAGTTGCAGAAAGATACTCACATCTTTTGAAGGGCGGCCCTCTTTGTTATTGTGGAGCTGTTTAATGGGTCTAGGGTTTCTCTGGGGCCGGAAAAATACCCCGACCTGCTTTGTCCAATCTGCTCCTTTTTGAAAAAGACAAACATTGATAAAAAGAAGCAAAAATATTATCACTGGCTTCCTATGGAAATGCTTAGCTCAACGGCAAAACCCTGTCACTACTACAGCAACTGAAACCCAATCCAGATGGTCAACTCGAGAGAGGGTAAACAGTACATGGTTTAAAAAAAAGAGGATAGGAGTGAGAGGAAGGGAAGAAGACAGAAGGAGATGATTTCTTTTCCCTCTCAGACTGCGACGTCATGTTCGATGCATACGCTTGCACAAATGACAATCCGTTTGTGTATTCCTTGCCCTTAATAGGACACTCTGAAGTAACACATTTAGGGAAGTATGACTTTTGTGTGTGTGTGTTACATTTGAATGTTGTCATACATAAAGAAAAGGATGAGTCAAGCTCTCCTAGATTTCCTAATACTGTATTCACAGGAGACATTAACAGTCAACAAGGTTTAAAAAATGTAATGCTGACTTTTACACCCACTGAAGGGGTGTGAGAAAGAATTGTTACAACTGGCTCACATGCAAACATCTAAATGAAGCCTAGTATGTGTTAGTCACGTACATTATATACACTATGTGTTCAGAAGAATCTTGCAGTACTTTAAGTTGCACCCACTGTTAACCTGTTCAACTGCAAAGAATCTCCACAGAAAAACATTGACATTAGAAGTGAATGCTTTGGAGCTGAATCTAATCATGTCAACACCAAAACGTTTGTTATATGCAATAGATTCCTATTATTATGTGCGATTGTCTTACCCTTTGAAATACCACTACCTACACCAAAATGACTGATCTACTACTGATCTCTATTGCGTGCAGTAAAATACCCCTAACCACCATTTGTGTTACTAGTAATGAACTTAACTGTTACTTATCTATAGTATTTATACCCAGCATTTGTTTATGTATTTCTTTAGACCTTATATTCTTATATTGCTCTTGTCTCTGGGCGTCTGTTCCTTCGAGAAAAAAAAAGGGATCATTAAAGTATTCTGATTGATTTTGGTCATTATTTTAAATGGTCAAATGATAAACAGATTCTGACTTCTTTAATGAAACAGTGCTTTATTGCCAGATGTGATTGGCCAATATGCCAGATCTCAGCACTGAGCCCACCACTTATAAATAAAAAGATAACGTTGATCTCTCAAAGAAGAAAGTGTTTTCTTTTGAAATTCTCTATCAGACTGGATTTGCAGTTTGTGTGTGTATGCACTACAAAGAATGGATCGTGCACAGCTGTGCTGTTTCAGTATTTAAACCCAGTTTACTTACTGTTCTCCTTATTTTATGCCTATAACCTGTTGGTCCACACTGCAGATGTGACGATGTCTTATCTTATCTATGATAAGACCTTTGCAGAGTCTGTGTCAATCATCCTGTAGTCCTTCACTGGAAACACTGATGACTGGATATTTGTGTTTGATGCAAGATTTACAGTCCAGCGGTGACCGTGAGATATTTAAAATCTCTGGAAGCATTGCTGTGTATGATCCACTCTGTGCACACACACCAACCTGCCACTACCATGTCAATGTCACTACGGTGCTGCTCAAATAAAACCTGCTCATTTGTCATTTATGAAAATAATGCAGAGAAACAGGTAGGCTACAGTCTCTAATTTTATTCACTGGATTTCCAACAACAACTTGATGCATTTCTGCGAGAGAGAGCAAAGTGTGATTGATTGGTTGCTATAAAACCAGTGTTTGGAGACGCACAAACATTAGCTGTAAGGGCAAAAAAGTGCACAAAAAAATATTTTGTTCACACCATGGACATGAACTGGCATTTTTCTGATTCAGAGGTGTGTGCTCTTACGCTGAATCACAGAGGGACATAAGCTCAGAGTCTCTTAACAAGACATTTATGAGTAAGGACGGCTGAACACTTATAACTGATAACTTTTAATTAAACCACAACAAACAGTAACACAATTCTTTTTTTATAACTTACCTGAGCTTTAGTGTCTGTTTATCTATGTGCTTCTTTTTCTCACTTTGCTACCTTTCACTCCTAATATACTACAGAGGCAACTCAATCACAAAAAGGATTTTGAAAATATCAATACTCAACCCCTAATCAACTGATCAAAAGATATACATAGGCGCACTGCAGGGGGACATTAAAATATTGCCATTAAAGGCAATATTTCAAAAACTGTAGGAGAGGAGGCATGAAATGTAGCTAATATAATATTTAAAATAAATATAATAGAAAAAAATTTAATTAAAAAAAATTAAAATAAAAACTTCACATATTTCTGTGAGAAAATGGGAAAGATTACAGCACGGTTGCTGTAAAACCAGGTTTTATGGGCAACAAAGAAAAATATCAAAATAAACATAAGAAGAAAGATTTAATCAGCCTGATATATTGGGTGGGCCCTCAGAACAAACTTAGGTTAAAAATAAAAAATAAAAAAACATAGAAAGGGTTTGAAGTCCTCATTCTCGTATTATGTATGCTAAAGAAGCTGCAATAGACGCAAAAAAGGAGGCAGCCCTAAGAATAAGAAGTGGGATAGGACACAAAGAAGAGAGCCGCTTATTGAATCTCTCCAATGTGCGCCGTCAACAGAGCTAATGAAGCCCTATCAACAGTCTAATCCTTGACTGAGCAAGAACAGAGCAGCTGCTTGTGACCGCAATCTCCACAGGTATAGGATCACTGGGCAGCATTTAACACACACAAAAACAGGCACCCCAGGTCAAACCCACTGGAATTCATAAAAGACTAGACTGAGGGACAATTCCAACGTCAGAGTAAAGACAGGCTATTAGCTCTATTTTAGGAGCAGCCAGATAAGATCAAGGCTCATCAGGTATCTGGAGTCAACACAATCTAAAACTCTTTGTCTAATGTACTTTACCAGTTTACAGTTCACTTAGTGGGGATTCTGTATTGTTCGCTGAATTCTGACACACTACATGTTGTTTCTTATCTAAAGGGGAATGACGATATGCAAAAAAGAAGCCAACACAACTGAACCGTGGGAGAAAATGTGATTTGGAAACTGGATCCCAAAATCCAGTAATCATTCCATTTGTTATATAGGTCACCTGCTTAGAAAGCTTAGGCCTGCAAATGGGAAGGAAACATAAAAATACTTCAAAATAAAACGACAAACTTGTTAAAAATCATTTTGAAACACAAAGTATAGTGTATGGGTCTTATTTGATATTTAAATTATTCAGCATTAAAATCTCATGTATAATGTGCATAGTTTTAAATTCTTTGTTTTAGCACACAACATGCTATCAGAAAACAAATCATGAATCTTCAAATCTTTTTTTTTTGTAAATAAAATCACTTTTTTACTTTGGTCTTTATAAATGTTCTGGGGAATCTAAGGTTTTATTCCAAAAGCGATATGGATGAATATAAGTTCACTATAGCCGTATACTATAGCTGCTGACCTCTTTCTCCCCCTTCAATTAAATCACGGTTATTTCAAAATTATTCATAGGCCCAAGTCTGCTTAACTGAGTGCATAAGAAAAGACTATAGTTATGGTCAGTTTAGGCATGTTGTCCACGTGATTGGTTGATGTGATGTGTTACATCTTGAATTAGTTTGGAATGTGAGAAAATTCATAGAATGCTTTCAAACCCGAGTTCTTGTGAAAAGATTTTTTCCCTCGTTACTCAACTATTAACTGAAAAGAGTAAATTACACAAACACACATTACAAGGATAGGCTATTGTAATGAATTTGATCATGTTCCACAAACCTGGCATGCTAGCACAAAGCCGACCCACCTGAGGTCTTTCTTCAAAAATAGTCTTCATAAGACTACTCAAAGACAACACTTATACAACCATAATTACCGTTTGGGCAAAAAAGGTTGAGAACCACTGCTCTAGTGGGACTGTCCCTGTAACTAATGACTGTAAGCCGTTTTGGATAAGGGTCTCTGGGAGATGCAAACTACTCCATTAAGGGGACACACACAAAAAGACCTTACAAGCCACACTAACCAGAAGGCAAGCTGGTGAATGGATGTCAGAAAAAAATATTTTGTGTAAGAAAACTAATCATGATAATAACAAAACATTGTCTTATTGCCAAGCAAATTGTTCTATTCAAGTCAAAAATAATATAAAGGCTGTAAACTAGCTGTATCCATCCATGTTCTACCCCTTTATCCCACACTCGGGGTCTATTGAAACCTATGCCACCTGCTATGTGCGAAGGCGGGGTACGCCCTGTACAGTCACCAGCATGTCGCAGGGCCACATACAGAGAGAGACAACTATTCACACTCATACCTAGGGGCAACTGAGTGTGCTAAATCAACCTATTCCCAATGCAAGCATGTCTTTGTTGGTGCGAGGAAACCGGTGCTCCCAGAGGGAGAACATTCAAACTCTACACAGAAAGACATTGCGCCCAGGATCTTCTTGCTGTGAGGCAACAGCGCTAACCCCTGTGCCCAGGGGTGTAGCACACAGGGGGTATGGGGGGGATTCAACACCCCCACTTTTGTTAAAATGTGATTCCACCCCCCCACACACTTTTGTCAGATTATATTGTATTAAATTGATTAAATAGTTTTTATAACTTGGCATCCCCATCTCAGAACACCCCCACTTTTGGAAAGCTTGATACGCCCCTGCCTGTGTCACTGTGCCGCCTAGCTGTATTTAAAATACTAAAATTCTACTGAAGTAGAAGACAAGCAATAGGACAGTGGAAAACTATGGTGGAATGTGAAGGTGATCTGGCTTGAGAAAAAAGTGTCCGTGCTACAGCAGTCTCAGCAGTCTGTGCCCACAGACATTCAGACCGACTTCTCTCTCACGCAGATAAACAGATACAGTTACATTCTTTGGAGAGACAAAGCCTTGCTTCTACATTGGACCCCATTGAATTCTGGCCTATTCATTTCTCGACAGGATTTTGATTTCTCATTAGTATTAAAAATGGCCCTTTCCAAAGGGTCCATCCAAATGGAATTGAAGCAATTTCAAATTTTAATGCCACTTTCCAAAGCATAAAAATTAAGTTAGTCATACCTCTTGGCAGTCATACCCCCGGTTGCTTTTTCTGACAAAATAATTGAGATGGGGGGAAAACATAAAAAAGTAATAAGGGCTGCATTCAAAGCTCAACACTGAACTGAGCTCTTCAAAAAGGGTATTAGCAAGCACTAAAATACTTCAATGACAATGATGTGAAAATATATCATCCATAATTTAAAGGAACTAAAACCAAGAAAACGTTTTACAGTCAGTGATTGTTGGTGGCCAACAGTCATGATAACAAACAACACCACAATGGGTTTTACATGTTAAAACTTCTCTTTTCTGTCAGAAGCTATACTTGGATTGAAAAGTACTGTAAATTCCGGACTATAGAGCACACCTGATTAAAAGCCGCATGCTCTAATTTTAGAAAGAAAATCTATTTTGTACTTGTACAAGCTGCACCAGATTTTAAGCCGCATGTGTCTCATGTTGTAATATGAGATCTGGCGCCGGGTCTGGTTCCAAGTAGAGTTAAGATTCTCTCTTCAGACCTGAACCCGGCCCGAGCCCAACCCGGTCCGCGCATTGGGTCGTTATTTACTGCCACTATCCTCGGGCCGGACCGGACTAGGCCGTGATCAAGCATTAAAACGGGCCACCTATTTTAAAAAATTGTAAATGTTACAGAAAATTACAGTAAATGTATCGAGCCGGGCTGGGACACGAGGTGCTTGGGCTCAGGTCAGGTTTAAATTTTTGGTCCCGATCTAAGCTTACGAGGCAAAATGTTTTGGGCAGCATAGAAAAAAACATGCATTAGCCGCACCGTATTTTAAGCCACACTCTTCAAACTTTGAGAAAATTTACGGTACATATTAGTAGCCAATCTAAATAAGACTTTATAAGAAATTAGGATTATACATATACAGTCAAAATGTGCTATCAAACATTTTAATGGCTATTTCTTCTTATTGATTTACTCTTCTTCTTTAATAATGTCTAAAGATAAAGCTAATGATGTCAAAGAATTGATGAAGAATGTGATCCAACAAAGTCAAAAATTGTAGAGTTTACTTTACGGACAATTGTTGCATGTAGAGTTTTTCTTTCAGCTTCCACTTACATGGTAGTCCTCCTACTGAAATAAATGGTATAATGGACATAAATCAGTAGTTTGTTTTCTTTTCTTTTCCCAGCAATCTACCATAAATGGTAACAGTTGGGTGATTTAAAGAACTAAAAGTCACCAGTAGCAACACTTAATACTAAACTGCGTCTGAGATCAACTGTTCGTCAGAGGCTTCGTGGTTTGGGTTTCCAAGCCCATGCAGCTATATGCAGCCCATGTCATCCTCAGGACAACAAGCACACTGCCTTGTGAAGGCTGGAGTGGTGTAAAGCACTCTGAAGGAGTGAAAACCCAAGGCGCAGCTGGCGGCTTGTTGGTTAGAAAGTTGCTGAATAAAAATGTCTGAAAATACAACCTGTTTGAAAGTTCCATTTGTAAAGTTTGTTGGGGGTGATATTCTGGGTCTGGATTTGAGCTGGGTGCCACAGCATACATTAGCAAATATATTGCTATTGTTTACAATGCCCATCTATGCTGCAACTGTTTGGGCAGTGTGCACAAAGTGAGGTCCATAAAGAACAGTGTAGAGTAACTGGACTTGCAAAATAGCTACATGGAAGTAAATCCCTGCAGATATGTAAAGTGGCCATTTGTCGCACAAGAACACAGCACAGCAAAGCCCAGCCCAGCAGATAGAGTTGCTCAAGAGTACATCAGTGGTACAAATGGCAGTCCTGGCATTCAAACCCAGAACCTCTGTATCACAGGGGCAACTCCTTAAAAAAAAAGCATTTCCCAAGAAGTAGAGATACTTATGGTTGTGGTGGGCCAGCTCCTCTTTATTCCCATGCTTCTGGACATATGTATGAATGTGATATTTGTGCGTAAGATTTGGCCCTTATTTTGTAAATCAGCAATTTTTTTGGTACAGATAATAGAGGGAACTTGGTTTAACATGCAATATCTCTTAATAATTTCCATTGCTTACCAGTCTCGGTCACAATTTGTGGACAATTGTCAGTCCAGCTCCTCAGCGCATCCCAACTAGAAGCATTTTCTTTTTATCCATTTTCCCTTGCTGTGGCTTGTGAAACAAACCAGAATCAATTTTACATGAGTAATGCTTGCATTTCTCCTACAACTGCATTTTGCAGACCACAACTCAGGATGTGACTAATCTCTCAGCCCACAGAGCTGGATAACAAACATACCGATGCTGAGGACTGTCACAATAGCTGTAACTGCACAAAGAAACCACACATTATGTCACACATTGCTGTCAATTTATGACCTTTTGACCTAAGGCTAGCATGTAGGTGTGGTTGCTATAAACACTGTGCATATAATTTCTCAGCGACCCATAATAATCCAAATTGTGGAAAATACTTGTAGAAAACGGATTTAAGACGGATACGCTGAATTTGCAATAATGTAATATTTTTGTTAGTGTTGGTGTCATGTGTTTTTATAATTTTATGCCATTATTTACAAAACCATTGACTAAATTAGCCTTAAAATGGTAATACTGGTGGGATGGGGTTTGAATCCCAGGATTGCCACTGGCAACACTGAGGTACCCTTGAGCACAATACTCTCCCTGCGCACTGCTTCCTCGGTTGCCCACTGCTTCACTTATAAATTGAGGGTAATTGAATTTCACATTGTTTGCTGTGGTGTGTTTACATGTGACTATAAGGGGCCACTTTACTTGTCAAAAGATTACACATATTAATTATTAATGCACATATTAATGCACATATTAGTTACACATATTAATTATTAATGCACATATTAATGCATATATTAGTCCTCGATTCCTCAAGAGTCCAAACGGCCACAGCGCCGAGACTCCGCCCCTCTGGAGGTCTGGATGGAGAAAGTTATTGCGGCTAATTCAAGCCCAAATTTCCCCTCTCCTGCAGCCTCTAGCTCGACCAACAGCTCTCCTACAGACACTACGACCATGTTCACCACTTCCACACACTTTCCCGATTGGCAAAGTGTTGAAATAAACATTTGTACACCCACAGCAAGGTGTATTACCTAACTGGGGACACTAACTCCAGTAAATCAAAATGTGTTTCTACATAACACAGGTCTCCCACTGTTACATACAAGCATACATACATGCCAGAACCATTTACTGTCGATTTGATCAATCCTCCTAGACAGTTTTAAAGTCGAAAGCAAAGTGAAGAATAGAGGCCCCTTGACAAGAGCAATGAAGGTAAACAAATTTGTTTTGTCATGTGAGAAAGTCCAGCCCAGTCGTCTTGTATCTCTCCTCCAAACCACCAGAGAGGTTGAATGAACGAGAAAGCCACCACAAGCCTCCGAGCAGCCAGTCCCCATGACACATACGAGCCCAGAGAACCACATCCTGGGGAGGAGAACATGAAAACGAGTGCCTTGCTTCCCTCGACTGGAAAATCGGTTACACAATCTGAACTCTGCACTCTCTTACTCAAATTATTACAATTGTTGCTTTCATTGAAAGCCAGTGCAAGACAGGGGAAAAGGGAAAGAAAGAAAATGCCTTCGAGAAAAACAATAACAAATGATTCAACTGAAAAAGTACCGAGATCGATGGGAGACATGTATTTTGTACTTGATGTCCACACCGCAGTGGGTGGGTCTTTACAGATTTCACAGGAATCTTTGGGGAGAAGGGCAGGACCCTCTTAACAATTCTAAAAGCATTTTGGCGACACAATGAACAAGCAGAGCGTCAGAAGGATGGAAAGGATGCTGACCTTCTGTTCAACCCTTGACTGCACTGTACTTCTCACCATAGATACACAAGCAGGAGAAAACCTCAGGCTCTGTGCCCTCGCGAAAAAATCATTACCACCGCAGCCATAGGCAGTGAGCACATACGAGAGTATTTGGGTTTCAGCAAATGAACAGAGGTTAAGGTTTTAGTGCCAGCACTGAAACCAAGGCTCCAGTTTGTTTTTTTTTACTTTTTGCTTAGCCAAGTGTTGCAAGATATATGAAACATTCAGTGCTTTTATGATATTACAGTGTGGACAACAACACAATACTAAAACAAACAACTTAACAGCACAAAAGTTGTACAGGACGAGAAATAAATCTGCACAGTGAGTGGACACTGGACATCAACTTGTCCACTTGTCCAATTTATCAGCTCCACTTACCATAAAGGTGCACCTTGTAGTTTACTACGTTGTGTCATCTGTTGCTTTGTCCACTTTGTTACCCAGCATATAAATTGTCAAGACACCCCCAGGATTAATATACACTAATGTGAGGACTGTGATTTCTCTGCTCAATTTTTGAACTAAACAGGACATTAAGATAGAGTATTTGGCTTCAAAATGATTGAGGTTGCTTATTTATCACACTTTATGCAAAATAATCAGAATTAAACTGAGTATTTTAGTAGGTTCAGTCAGTTGATGTCTTGATTACCTGCATGCACTGAGAGACCCGCATTGAAGAAAAGTAGTCCTTTTTAAAGCCAAATAGAAACAAAAATGTTTTTAACATCTTGAAGACAGAGCCACAGAGTTGGCCACATGAATTTCCACGCTGGAAATCACTCCAGCTTTGGAACAGTGCTCTTACAGACATGCTACATTTTATGTGTTACCAGGCAAGTGACGAATATAAACAGTTCTCACCACGTCCCGTTTCAGGTTACCAAGGGGAGCCATGTCGGTCTCAGGAAGACTCACGCACACAACACATCGCATAGGAAAAACACGCAGCTCTGCGGATACAGAAGACAAAAAACAAAAAATGCATTGGCTCAAATGGCCAATCAACGTTTTGTCAGGATATCAAGGTGAGGTCATTACTAAAACGTAAACAGTCACTTATGAAATAGTCACTTATGGAAAGTCATTGTGTTACATTCAACAACATCAGTGCACACACTGATAATAATTATTTGATCTCCAGCTAAATCGTAAGTTTTCTTTTAGGTAGAAACAGAATATCAACCAAAAACCAAGAAAAAAGCATGTTACATTATTGTTGCACGAGGCTGGATTGGGTTTCAGGCAGAAGCTTGGTGAGAAGGTAAGAATGATCCGTGGGATTCGGAAATGGAAGAAACCAACTGCCCTCAATTTATAACTTTTATGTGACAGGTTTTTTCTTGATTACCTCTCTCCACACACACACCCACACCCACACCCACACCCACACCCACACACACACCCACACACACACACACACACACACACACACA
>JBBMFX010000080.1:0-10591 GCA_037832545.1 Rhabdalestes septentrionalis | reverse complement strand
GATCACTTTCACTGTTAGATAGTCCATCTCCCCGCCCCCTCCCCCTCCCCCATCACACGCTCAAGTTCAGGAGGAGATTTTGACGTTGTTTGAGCGCTGCATTATGAATTTTACACGAATACAAATACAAATAGTGGCCGCTCTGCACACCCCTAATATATTATATTTAAATATAAATATAAATATAAATGTGTTGCTGCCTCACATTCTTTTGTTGATAGTTCCATCATTTTTTCCTCCAAACTGTATTACCTGATTCGTTTGTATTCACTGGGATTCATGGGTTTCATTCATGCAAATGATATATTTTGTTTGAAGTATATTTTACAAAACAACTATTGACAGCTATTAAACAATGTTTCATGTCTGTGATTTTTTTTGCTACTAAGCTAAGAATCGGAGTGTAAATCCTTTAAGTGCTGTTATTCTGTCATTTTTGATAGCCATTTCTATCAATATAAATTAACTAGGTGGTCCTAATGGAAGAGGTATTCACAGACATAACACTATATGGCTTTACAGGGGAAGGCAACGATTTACACAAGTTTACAAAACACAGTTGTGAGGATTTGATTTCAGTATTACTGAGGTCAGGCACACATGTTGAATGATAAGATCTAGATCATAAAACCTCTCTAAACCATTCCACCTGATGCTCGACATCAGGCATGGTGACCTCATGCTCCTCATGTGACTGTATAAGAGAATTCAATTCTATTGACTATCCTTTTCTACAGAGCACAGGACAAGATATATGCGTTTCATCAAACCTGTTTCAGCAATAGGGGCTTAAGCTGTTGAAGGGGTGTCTGAAAATGTCTGGACGTACTCTGATAAGCCATAACATTAAAACCCCCTGTCTAATACCGTGCTGCTAAAACAGCTCTGACCCATCTGAAATGTGGAGGACAAGTAAATGTAACTTGCACTCTGTTGAATGTTGCTACATGTTGCACCTTGGCCCCAATATGTACACAGCTGCTGACAAATAAGTATCCCTGAATCTCGAACACTGAATGTGTCTCAAACTTCCGAACATTTTTGTACACTATCCTGCTGAAAGAGGGCACTACCGAAAGGAATACCCATTCCAATGGTGGTCGAGTGGTTAGGGAGTTGCCTCTGCGATTAAAAGGTTGTGGGTTTTATTGAGGGACATGCACTGAGGGGAGCATCCCCACACGCTGCTTTCCAGGTGACTGCCCACTTGATGAATGTGTTGAAAAGAAAGAATTACACACTGTTCACAGTGTGCAGTGGTGTGTTCACACATGACTCTAATGGACCACATTACTTGCATTAGTGTTTAGGTAGGTGGAAACATCCACAAGATTTCCCAGCAAAACATTATCCTGAGCATCATTCTACCTCCACTTGCATTTTCCAAAAGTACCATACAACACACATGTATTTGGCTGCCAACATGATGTGCTTTATAAAAAAAAGGCCACACCAGCTACTTTTAATGTATCCAGGTCCAGTTCTGCTCGCATTGCCATTTCATAAATAGTGGACAGGGCTTTGCCTGGGTACTCTGGTCATGTATGCAGCTATGCATTCCAAAACACAGCAAGCGGCATTGCACTGTGGACAACATCCTGTCAACGCCAGAATTTACTTTTTTATTTTATGCTACAGTAGCTCTTCAGGGAGATCTATACAGCGAGGCTAGCCTTCGCTCGTCACATACCTCAGCGAGCTGTTCACCAATTACCCTTTCTTGGACTGCATGCCATTTTGGAGATGCTCTAGCCAGCACAACATTGGCCTTTGTCAAAGTCACTCACATAGTTTTTTTTGTGTTCAACACATCATCTTCAATAACTGACTGTCCACTTGCTTTATAACATACCTCACCCCTTGACAGGTTCAACTGCAACTAGGTAATCAATGTTATTTACTTCGTTTTTAGGTTTCCATGTTATGGCTAAACAGTTTATAGCGTGTCATTCCAACATCGCTTGTGATTTGTCCCTGAAAAACATGTCATTCTCTAAATCCGCAGTCCCCAACCTTTTTTGCACCATGGTCCAGTTTCATTTAAAGCTATTATTTCATGGACTGGTATGGATACAACTGAACACTACTTAATGTTTGATCTACCGTATCACATGACCAAGACAAAAAAACATTCCCCCCCCAAAAAAAATGTATTCTGTCTTTCTGGCTAGGGATGGGCCGATGCCAGCATCGGAAATACTCGCCGCTTCTGGCAAAAATGAGGGTACTTGGATCAGCGACTATTTATTTCTAAACATGAACCGATACCACGTAAACGGGGTCATATATTATCCGGCCAAACTCCACCACACGCTGAAAAAGCTGCTATAACCGGCGTGCCTTGCTCCTTCACTCAGCAACTGGACAGATCCAAAAATTAGATTTCACAGTGAGGTCTGTGCTTCCTTTCTTTATACAGAAAATAACAGGATCCTATGAACAAGCGGCTGCCTATAAAGAGGCAGAGAAACTTTTCCCCCAAGCCCTCAAAACTATGTCCCCCAGCATGCAATCTCTTAAGGTGACAGGCTCTTCTTGTAACACTAGGCAGAGTGGGGCTGCATGAGAGTTATTGTTTTGCTAGCCCTTAGCATTAGCAGTATGTCCGCAATTTGGCGCTTGTTTCTCTTTGGAAAACACTACTAACAGAACAGCTACATGCCTTATATGCAAGGTAGAAGTTTCCAAATTCAACACAAATTTCTCTCTGCTCCTAGTACAAGTGTGAATAGTGAGAGACCTTTTAATGCAGCCACCAACATTGTGGATGCAAAGAGGAGCAGACTAGGAGAAGACAAACAGAAATGTTACTTTTCTTGAAAAGATTTTTGCCAGCCTTCTTAAAATTGAACACAGTTTTTCTGTTTGCACTTTTCAGGATTCTTTGGTTGTGAAACTGGTGTGCATTCATAACTGTACTTTAAAATAATTCTATTTTAGAGCAGTTATTGTTTTGTTGAATCATAAAACAAATGCCTTTTTTTTTTGTTTGTTTCCTGATTTATTTATTTCAATCTAATTAATAATAAAAATATTTTGTGGCTATCCATTTTTCGTGTGTCATTTTATGTTTTATAATATTAACAAATGCCAGATCATTGAATAATAGTAACAAAGATATACACCTAAGTTTGTAATAAAACAAATTCCTTTAAAATATAAATTCAATAGATAACTGGTATCGGATTGGTACTCGGTATCAGCAAATACCTATACCCCAGTTATCAAAAATCGGTATCAGACAGGAAAAACTGGCATCGGAACATCCCTATTTCTGGGTAGCCAGGCGCGTTGGAAGCATTTTTAATGTACGCGGGATGCGTAGGGGCGGGGTTGGGGTTTGGGTGTGGGGGCGTGGTTCGGATGGGGGTGGGGTTTGGTTGTGGGTGCGGGGTTGCTGCATGCATGCAAATCTCGTACTTTTAAGGGGTGGGGGTGTTTGAAAACCGCTGTTGAATCTTGAATCTTTCACGAAACAATCTACTCCACTTAAGAACACACACCACTGGAAATCTGCTCCGGATTTTCCTCTAACTCACCGCGTGTAACTGAAGTTAATCATCAGTGCAGAGACAGGCAGCTCGGATTTCTATTCTAATTCCAATTCCAATTTATTTATAAAGCACTTATAAAAACAGTGGTGTGTGTTCTTCTATTGGATTAATGGAGTGGATTATTTAGCGAAAGATTTAAAATTCAAGATTCAACAGCGCTGGGTCCAAACGAATAATTATGAAATGTGAGGGTGGGACACGTCCCATTCTGGTTGAATGGCGACAACGCCCATGTGTGTGGCCCCATTCCAAATGATTTGGTGGTTGGGGACCCCTGCTCTTAATTAAAAAATGAAGGTTTGAGAATATATATTTGAACTACTGGTGTCAAAGTTAATGTGTTGATAACATAAAACCTTTCAATATATGAAGCTTTACAAATTCCTGTGGTCAAAAGTAGGTATTTTTTAGTACTCAATAAAACAGAGGATATGGGTTAATGTAGAAACTAAGTAAAGAATTTTTTCCAAACAACCTGACGACAAACCAGTAAAAAAATAACTTACATTCAATAGAACACCAATGGGGTGGCGACCACAAATTGTATTATGATATTTCTTCAAGTAGTTACTAAAGGAGACTGGGTCCAACTGTTCTATAATTCCCATACCCTGCAGGAGAACAACAGATAGTTATTCAAAACATTCATGCTTTTTTACTCTTCTTAACTGATGAACCATCACTTTCAAATTGAAATAATGTTCTAAATATTTCAATCTAAAGATTTAAATTTCCCTTACATCATCTCCTGTTTGAGTTTAACACAGTGACCCCACACAACATGCCAAAGGTTACTAAACAAAAACAGGTTTACCATTTTGTCAAGATGTTCAATGGATCTATAAATCTCTCCTTGGTTTTCGTCATAGTAAGTGTAGCGAAACCGCTGACCTAGAAAGATAAAAGCACATAATTAAGGTTGAATGAATACAAAATTTGCTTAATACACTACTATACAAATAGAGCTGACATTCATATTGTCTGGGTCCAAACAAAAAAGACCTTGTTTATGAGGACATTTTGGTATCTATTTAAAATGCATGCCTTTCTGTTGATTTAAATGGAAAGCATTATGGATAGGAGCAAACACCAATGTATGCCAATGTGGACGAGTGGAATTTGACTAAACTTCCTCTGATCTAGCCACGTCTAAGTAAAGAGGTGATGATGCATTTTCATACATACTAAAATGTCCATCTGAACAACTATTACTGGACATTCATGGAGCAACATGCAAACAAGTCTTAGGTTTAACAAAAAGCAAAAATTTCATACACAGCCTCATGTCACAAGAGCTGCTTCAAACTCATCTACAAGACACAGATGAGGTGACTTTAACAACTTGTCACTGGCGGTGTGATTGTACATTCAGCAGCTCCCTCGTTTTACAGTGAGTGAAGAAACACCCACCCCAGTGGCAAAAATCTGAAGAGATGATAAACAGGTTGGAAGGATCTGCCAAGTATTTGCTGAGCAGCTTGCCATACTCCTGTTCTTTCGACTCGCTCAGAGCTCCCACCAGCACAGGAACAATGCTGAACTCGTCTTTATAGCTGTCATTGGAGAAAAATACTTCTTTGTGAATTCTGATGAATATGTACAATAAATAATAGCAGCCTTACTACACTAAGTGCACTGGATTTATGTTTACGAAAAGAACCGTGGTTTTGCTTCTTGAGATGTGAGGTTGAATCTTCTGAATGGAATAACAGTCACCTCAGGTGTTGAGTTTCTTACATTTTCTGTGCTAATCTTCAATTATTATGTGTATAGAGGTCATATAAAATAGTATGTGTTATCAGTTAAGCAGAGCTTTACTCATCCAGGACCAAATATTACTGTGCATACAGCTAAGAAAATACTAACATATTAATAAACAACAGGACAGGCAATACACGTAAAAGACCAAACAAACAAACTTCAGACGCTCTGGTGATACACTGCAACATAAAGATTATGAGAAGAATATTTATTAGTATTTAAAAGGCAGTTTGAGGTAAATTTGACTCCCATGCAGCCCTGAAAAAGCAGGACACGATTAATAATAATACATTTTATTTATAAGGCACCGTTCATACATTTGAATGCATCTCAGGGTGCTTTGCATAAAGTACAGTAAAGAAAAGCAGTAATAACAGGGGCACAAAATTATTAACATAGGATTATCATGCACTGCAAAAACTCCTGATCTAACCAAGACTTGTAATCTTATTCCTAGTCTAAAAGTCTTCTTGATCTTGTTTTGAGAATATACTATATAAGAGCAGATGTTTTGCTCTTATAAAGTGTATTAATATTGTTTTAAGATATTTTTCTTATTTCTGAAAACAAGTGACTAGAAATTATCTGCCAGTGCAGTAAGATATTTACAAATGGTAATATTTCTTGAAATAGGAAAAATATCTTTAAAATAATCATAATATACTATATATCTGCTCTTATATAGTATACTATTCTGAAAACAAGATCAAGACGACATTTAGGCTAGAAATAAGATTGGTCTTGGTTTGATCAGGAGATTTTGCAGTATAGACACAACAAATCTAGCGAATTGTGATCAATACACATCACACATTACTTCCTTGAGTGCATTTGTCTGTACTGTGGTTTAAATGTGTAATGAATGAGCACTGGTGGGTGGATTATAAAATAGCCGCTTACCTTTCCATGGCTTTGGCAGTGTAAGGCAGGTGCATCTCAATGCTGTGCTCATCCTCATCTGTTTGCAAAGTCATCCTCTCAAACATGCCCGTTTTCCACAAGTCAGCATAAACTGAAAGAGGCCATTCCAATTATTTCTTTTGAACATTTGGAACACAGTAACCTTTGCTGAAATAATATTTTTTCCCAAAACTTCGAGTCTAAAGGAATTTTTGCTTCATCTGTAGCAACAGTTGAGTGAGATGGACAAAACTGATGCACTTCCATCTACTTAGCAAAAGAAAACAAAACACTTGGGCCATGTTTGGAAGTGAATTTATAAAGGGTCCTGGGACAATTAGCTATTTTACAGGTGCTACTCTGATTTTATATTAGTCTGGATCAGCCACGACAGTGTTTTGCCTCATTCCTCTGAGAAAACAGGTTTAACTAAATGCATTCCTGTGAGAAAATGCACAGTGTGATAGTGTGGTTGCAAAGGAACGTAGGTTTTATTTATTTAAACGCACTTACCAAGCCATTTATGGGTAAGGAAGAATGAATGGGTAGCTGCACTTACAAGCTAATTATTTAAAATTAAACCACAACAAACAGTGACACAATGTCTTTTTTTGATTTCTGACCTGATCTTAAGTGTCTTGAAGTCTATTTGTGGGTCGGTTGTGTGTTTTGCTACTCATTTCTTTGCTTTTTTGTCACTGATCTCACAGACTCTCTCTCTGACAGACACACTGAAGACAACTCGACAGCTCGCTCTCTCCCCACATATTTCAGAACCAACACAACCACAAAAATCTTTCTTTAAATGTTTTTTTTACATCAACAACACACTGCCCTGATCAACCGATCACATACTTATATACATCTGCACTGCAGAGGATATTAACGAATGTTTTGACTTTGGAACCATGCCGACATTTTAATAAAATCATAGGAGAACAGGTGCAAACTTCAACTATAAAAAGTTATAAAACTGCAACCACACTCCTTACCTACTAACATTACCAACTATTTTTTTGGATTACCACTACTTGCCGTACTTGGTCTCCTAACATGTGTCAATTGTAAGTGTGTCAGATGCAGGAAACTGTCTGCGGGAACTGACCACATGCTCCAAATGTGTCTGGTTGGAAAATAGCAAACTCTATATTTTAAATAATTTACCTCGTAAAGCCACCCATCCCTACAGTGTTAGAATAAATGTCAGAGTTGTTTACCCTTCTGGTCAATCCTCAGGTCGTACAATGGCGTTCTGTAGACCTCAGCAGGAGAGAGAGCACACCGAGACAGGGGCACATGATGCGAAGGTCCAAGAATGAACACCCTCCGGCTTTTAAAGGAAAACATCATGTCAGTTCAATGGAAAACCTTAGATTACCATGAACTACACTGGTTACTTCCAAAAGTGAAATACTCACGTAATAGAGGGGTCCACTTGCTTGTAGGCATGGGCTGCACAAGCGCCACAATAAGTATAACCAGCATGCCTGCAAAAAGTATATCAGAGAACACATAAAACTGCAACAAACAAATCCATAAATAAACAGAACCAACTTTGTAAATGGAGAAAATGTTTTATTATTGTGCTGTAGAACACAAGTGTTTTCTTGATACAGATTTCTGATTGTTTTTCAAATATTTTGGACTCTATAGCATTTCCAGTTGAACGCTGGAAAGTAAGTCTACAGTAGCATACCTCAGAAATGTGCCCCACTAATAATAAACTAAAAGATGAATAAATCAAACTGGAAGTATATAGCCGATCATGCCTTTCAACTTGTACCTGCCAAAATGTGGTTCTGACTCCAGATCCAACTGAATCTTTCATAGCAGTTTCAACTGTACACTCAAGCAAAGTCATTGCAACTCCCTTTTGTTAGAAAGAAATTGCGGGCACATACGGTGCTATAATGGCTCTAGCGGGTCCTGCTGTGGATTGTGCTTGAGATAACCAACCCTCCAGCTGTGCATTCAGCTGCGATCCTAAAGAAACGAGAAAAGGCAAAGAGAATAGATTATTTCTGTCGTAGCTAAATTATTCTGTTGACATGCTGTGATCAACATAATATTCACATTAGATTTTGAGCCTCGATGGCTGGGAACAAGAATTCAGGTCACTATACATTCCATTCCATTGATTTGGCAGATGCTTTTATTCAAAATGACTTATAGTTTGAGGAAACACTTCAGTTTCAGGACAGTGTGAGAACCAGAGTACAGTCATAAAATCTTTATGTAAGAGTAGTGCAAGAAGATAGACAGTGCATCTGAATATGTGAGTCTATTTCTTGGGTCCATTATGATATTTGTATCAAATATTATTAAGGAGTTTTTTAGGAACACAAATTGTTTGGGTTTTTTAATTAACACTATAGCTAGCCAAATCAATTTGTAATTTTTTGTTTGTATTCAATTGTTTGTATTCTTTGTTTCCTTTTGACGTCCGACATTCCTGCACTAGATATTCTTAACTTTTCTGAATTCTGGACTGATATCCATTACTCAACTGAGCCTCAAGGTTTCTTTAAAAAACACTTTAGCAACTACAACCCATTAGGTTCAATGTAATTCTCAATGTCATCTTTGAATTCTCTTGAATCTTCAAGACTTTTGACCTATTTTCTTCTTGAAAATGTAAGAAATTACTTTTTTGGGCCAGTTACTAAGCCTGTAGGTCCAATCAAACCCTTTACATCAGCTTTCTCAGCTCATATCTTTGGTTTCCAAATTTGGAGATAAAAAAAACCAAACAAATGAGGCAAAGGACAACAGGGTCACATGTAATGAAGCAGGATTTCCTGCTCGCTTAGTTCTGTGTCAGCCTGGATTTTCTGTCTGACGAAGGAGGATCAGTTTAGATCACTGCTGGCAACTTGTGCTGCCACTCCAGGGCAGATTAAGATTACTTTCAGGACTTAAGATCATATATCAACAACTCCTGCACCAACCTTCAGACGGACGTGGACCAATATTGCCTCTCTATATTAAATGCACAATAATAATTTAAATACTACATATTAAAAACATACACCGCCCATAGAAGTGACAACAGTGTTTATTAGTACACTTCCTGTCACACTGAATATCAATTACATTTACATTAATTATAAATATTCTACTACATATTAAAAACATCCAACCAGTATGGTTGTAACCGTGGTTCCACTTTCTATATTATGTTTACACTCATTTCATTTTAAAAATGCTACATTTTAAAAACATACACAGCCAGTTGCAGCATTTTAAATATTAAACAAAAAAAATATTGACAAAAAAATCATTAATTAGCAGTGGCAACAGCATTTATTATTGTTGCACTTATGTTGCATATTTACATTAGTCATAAAAGTTATACTACATATCAAACATGCACAGCCAATAGAAGTGGCATCAGTTTTTGCTGCTATATTTACTCTTAGATTGACATTTTATGTTTATAGTAGTTTTTATTAACATATACTACCGGTACAAGAGGCAGTGCGTTACTGTTATATTGACTTTCTATATTATATTTACACTAATTATGAACATTGTACAACATATTCAAATCATAAAAAGCCATTAAAGCAGCAGTTTTTTACTGTTATATTGACTATTATACAGAGTTTCAACATTATAGTTTATTAACAAAATTAATTTAAAATATAGTGGCAAAACTGTCTTAGACAAGTTTATTTTCTACATTACAGTCTACAGTTTATGTTTGCGTAGCCACTCTACAAATTAAACTTCAATTTTCGCGAATACTGTTCATCATAAATAAGCTCTCATGCCCATAATGATCAAATTGATCATATGAAGTGGCTCAGCACAGAAAGCTGTTAACTGTGGGTGTAAAATAAGTTAATCACAGCTGCATTTTGCTTTGTGCAGCTGAAACTCAAATCCATGTCAGCTTGAACATGCTTCACGCAACAGGCGTCAACACTTTTGCATAAATTTCTGTTGTCGTAGTCTGACAGAGAAAGATAACAGTACTGAGAGCAAGTGGAAGGACCTGAAAACTACCGACTCATTCTCAGCCCAACCTATCACCCTTTCAACATCATTTTAGATCATTCTAGTCTTTATAACCTTCAGAGAATTTAAAGTCCGGACAATGTCACACTTCTGTGAACACGTCAGAGTTCTGGACAATTTATTTATAAATCATTATATAACTGAATTTATGTACATTTATAAAAGTCCCACTCCAGTTATTTTATATATAGTGCCATTCGCCTTAGTATAGTATATAAAAGTATCGAATCGGGACTCGGTAGATACTCAAAATTAAATGACTGACTCGAGGGCAAAAAAACCTGATCGGGACATCCTTAAAAAAAAATATATAGATATATATATAAATATATATATATGGACAGAGAGAAAGAGAG
>JBBMFX010000076.1:2500-10737 GCA_037832545.1 Rhabdalestes septentrionalis | reverse complement strand
TCTCTCTCTCTCTCTCTCTCTCTCTCTCTCTCTCTCTCTCTCTCTCTCTCTCTCTCTCTCTCTCTCTCTCCTCCTCCTCCTCCTCCTCCTCCAGCCTGAACTACGGTTGAGCCTGTTGATCCAAGAAAGAGAACAGGAACTTTAACTATATGATGCTCAAAGATAAACCATTCCTCCATTTTCTCATCCTCTATTCTCTTAACCCAGCCACAACTGAGAATCAATCTAATCTTTCTCTCTCTGTCTTTCTTTCTCTCCCCCAGCTGCAGAGGAATTCTACATCTCCTTTAACACATTTCTCTCTCCTAGCAGGGCCTGAAGATGAAGGAGAGGACACAGGGAGGGAGGGGTGGAGGGAGGAAGAGAGGGAAGGAGGGGTGATGAGGAAGGGAGAGAGGGAAACAAGTGTGGCTGATTGGGGGAAATGTGTGTGTGTGTGTGTGTTTGTGTGGGTGCAAAAGCGTGCATGCATGCGTTTGGGTGGGTGTGTGTGTGTGTAAAGAACAGAAGGAAGGAGCAGGATGGGGTTATTGAAAGCGTTTGAGGCCATTTCTCCCTGTTCATCCTTCACCTGAGTCATCCTCTCTCTAAAGAACCACACACACTCAATAACATGATTTAAAACAAGAGCCAAAAGGACAGCCTTTTATTGAATCTCAATTTTCTCTTTTTTCCTGCACCTGTTTTTTCTTTCATTCTCTTTACTCTCTCTTTCTCTACCTCTCTTTACTCTCTCTTTCTCACTTTGTCTGTCTTTCTCCCTTTCTCTTTCTCTCTTGCTCTCTCTCTCTCTTTCTTTCTCTCTCCCTCTCTCTCTTCTTTTTCCGATGCTTGAATAGAAGTGGATCAAAAAGGTAAAGACCACAATAAACATAAAAACCACAGCTCCCTCTCCTCCTCCTCCTCCTCCTCCTCTCCTCGTCCTCCTCTCCTCCTTTCATCCCCCTCTCCTAACTCAGCACCTTGTCTAGTGGTCATGTTTGATGTTTGTTTCCCTCCCTGCTCTCTCTTTCTTTCTTTCTTTCTTTCTTTCTTTTTTGTATTTTCTTTCCTATTTTCTTTCTTTTCTTTCTTTTCTTCTCTTTATCCACTTCTGTTTTTCTTTCCTTCCTTTCCCTCATTTTATTTTTCTTTAATGTTTTCTCTTTGATTATTTTACTTTATCCTCTGAGAGGTTGCCTCTCTTTTCATCTTCCTTTAGCTTTTTCATTTTTTTTCTTTCTTTCCTTTGTTTTCTTATTTCTTCAGCTTTTGTGTATTATTCTTTCTTATTTTTCTTTTGTTATTCCATTCTTTCTTCTTCTTTTTTTATCTATTTCCCTCCCGCCCTTTCTCTCTCTCTTTCTCTCTCTCTCTCCCTCTCCCTGTTATAACCAATACTTCTAGATTTTTCTCCTCGTTTCAGACGATGCCACACACACTCCTAACTGCACACAGTAATGACTGTGTACGGTAATGAGGACGCAGACCTGCACACACACACACACACACACACACACACACACACACACACACACATACCCACACACACACACATACACACAAACTGCACACATTCACTCATGAAATGCTGTCCTCGATTTAAAAGACTAACAATCAGCCAAAGCTAATCACAATAACTCCAGGCCACAGACATCTATACACACACAAAGACATACACACACACACAGACACACACACACATGCATTCATTCCACTGCACATGCCACTTTATGCTGCAATGGGCTTCTGTGCTGTATTACATTAGCTGAGAGGTCATTTCTCCTTATAGTGATGCAGCGTTGAGTCACACTTCATATCTTTTTCTGACACACGAACACACACACACACACACACGCCCCATCTGTGCTGCGTTCACTCCAGCCTCATTCACCATGATTTATTCATCCCTCTATTGTTTGCAGTTAATTTCCGATCAAACCGTCCAGATCCAAGCAACTCCTCTCTCTCTCTCCCCCATACCTGCTGCTCTACCTCGACCCAGTGCTGAGCGATATCGACAACACTCATTATCACAGTCTCTTCACATGACTTTTATGAGATTTACAGTGATGTGCAAAAGTCTTGAGCCGCCATCATTTAATTTTGAATCACCTTGTTGATGCAAAAACATTGTTTATCGAACTGTCTTATCTTTGACATACTGAGCAGATTAAATTATATAAACTAGAACAAATGTTTCACTGTGACTGCACAAAGATACAAGGAGGCTAGATAAAGGAGATCCAACCACTCAGCATTCAGCACCACCAGTAAACTGGTCAGAATCAGGGACTGGACTGAAAATCTGAGACTTTGAAAGTCCTTCAGGAAGCCTGAGGAACAGCTCATCAAGATCACATAAAAAATACAAGAGAATCTGGCTCTTTGGAAGCAAATTATGAAGAATGAGGGTTGGCTCGAGATTTTGCACAGTAATGTACATTAGCATTAATAATGTGAATCATGCTTCCTGGTACACTGTGTTAAACACAATGTCTTAAACACACAACTGGACACATATATATATTTACCGGACATAATATTTATTCATTTTTTGATGTGCAAACTGTTTTTATGAGATAATTTATAATTATATAATTTAATAAGATTCATTTATTAATATCAGCGTGACACCAGAGTACTAATATAGACCATACTACACTATACTATACTACACTATACTATACTACACTATACTACACTATACAATACTATACTATACTACACTATACTATACTACACTATACAATACTATACTATACTACACTATACTATATTACACTATACTACACTATACTACACTATACTATACTACACTATACTACACTACACAATACTATACTATACTACACTATACTATACTACACTATACTACACTATACTACACTGTACTATACTACACTATACAAGACTATACTATACTACACTATACAAGACTATACTATACTACACTATACTATACTATACTACACTATGCAATACTATACTATACTACACTATACTATACTACACTATACAATACTACACTACACTATACTACACTGTACAATACTATACTATACTACACTGTACTATACTACACTATACAATACTATACTACAGTATACTATAATACACTATACTATACTACACTATACTATACTACACTATACTATACTACACTATACTACACTATATACTACACTATACTATACTACACTATACTATACTACACTTTACTATACTATACTATACTACACTATACTATACTATACTACACTTTACTATACTACACTATACTATACTACACTACACTATACTATACTACACTTTACTATACTACACTATACTATACTACACTATACTATACTGTACTATACTACACTTTACTATGCTACACTATACTATACTATACTACACTTTACTATACTACGCTATACTATACTACACACTATCACCCAGCACTTCCATTGCTGTCCCTTTTTTCTACCCATTTTTCTTTTTTTTTCTTTCCTTCAGGATGGCCCTTAAATTGTTTCTTGTTGTGTAAGTTTTTGGATAAGAGCAAAGGTTTGGAACAATCCACCCCCCTTCGTCACCGCACCCAAACATTTTCTTCCATTTTTAGGTACCATCTGTCCGATTCTCTCTATCTCTCTTTGTTCTCTCGCTCTCTCGCTCTCACACGCTGTATTTTTTCTGTTTCCTTTGATCTGTTTCCCTTTTTAATTTCACACACTGTCTTTCTTTCTGTCCTTTTGTCTTTATTTTTTACTTTCTTGTCTCTCTCTGGCTTTATTTCTCTCTCTCGCTCTCTCTTTCTCTATCTCTCTTTCTCTCTGTCGCTCTCTCATTAAAGGCCTACCACGAAGCTTCCTCTTCCCTTTAGCCCCCCTCCCGATTGGTCAGTGTCTCTCTGATCTCTTTCATGTCTCTCATTACAAGCAGCTGCAGATTTTCAGCCTTGTCCTTCCTTTTCCTCCTTCTCTTGCTTCCTTTCTATTCCTCCTCTCCAATTTTCCATCCTCTGCTGCCATTGATCATCTTTTTAATTCCCTCTTTTTCTGCTGTGTGTTTGTGGGTGGGAGAGAGAGAGAGAGAGAGAGAGAGAGAGAGAGAGAGAGAGAGAGAGAGAGAGAGAGAGAGAGTATGTGAGTGTGTTTTTGTGGGTCCAGAGGAAAAGTTTCTGAGGTTGTTGGCATCTGTGTAGGATGACCACTGTGTTTGGAGCTGTCGTTTTCACTACTGTGGCAAAACCAATCAGCTCCCCAGCTGGACACAGCTCAGCCGGTCAGGAGCACGTCCGGCAGTCTTACCAGATACAAGTGCAGTTTTCTGGGCCTTAACTGGGCTTACATAGGGTCTGAAATTAAGCTCACCTTGTTTTTAAATTAAAGATAAATTGGGCTTAAACTGAACTGACCCTGTACTTAAACATTTCTTAAATCAGGACTAAACTGGGCCGACATTCCTTGTGCAAAAATTGCCTAAATGAAACTTAAACTGGGTTGACATTGGGCCCAAACTTGGTCTAAATTGGATGTAAACTGCACATAGATTGGGCCTAAACTGGCCCTAATTGAGATTAGCTTGTTCATCTTCGAAACAGATGCCACCCTATCAGTGCTGCACCTCACTGGACCTCAGTCTTGGCCCATTTCCCCCCTTTCCAACCAGCCATGTGTTTGTGTGTGGCTATGGCTGCGTTAATGTTCGTCTCTGTGTCACATGTCAACCCATAAAGGTCCATGTGAATGTGTCACCACCTCTTATGCTCAATTTGGCCATCTGTTTTGTTCCCTGCTCTGATGCACTTTGTACCCCTTTCATTTTCAGACTGCTTTTACCCACAATCACACACCGGGCACTTATCCCTCCCCATCCCGTCTTCCTCTCATCCTTCCTGTCTTCCACTCTGCTGCTAATTATTCCCTCTGTCTGATGATCTGATTAACAATAGAGGATTTGTGTTGCCTGCGGCCTTTGTTCATTAACACACGTTGATTTAAGGATTGATTAATCGACAGATGATGGATTCTGGGGATGCCTTTTGTGCTCAGGACCTGTCATTGTTAGAAAGTTTGAAACACACAAATCCACTCACAAACACACACACACACACACACACACACACACAAATCCACCTCTTACAGAAAATGCAGAGACAGTAACTCCTCATTAGGAATGTCCACCCCCATTCTACACATACACATACACACACACGTATACACACAGTCATGTGGCAGGCAGTTTTGCATTCATATATGTGTGTGTGTGTGTGTGTGTGTGTGTGTGTGTGTGTGTTTTTGCTGCATTGTTAAAGCAAAAAAGCTGAGGCTAACACAGGTGGTCATGAATTTCAATGAGAGCGCCTCAGATACAGATAGACCTTTTCGGACAGTCAGTAAAGCAGCGAGACCCTGGGGAGAAAAAAAGGGAGAGAAGGAAAAAGAGAAAAGCCTTCAGAGGCCCTGCTGTTTTGCTGTCTCGACGGTACAGCCAGCAGTAATGAAGGCGCCCTGCCTATGTGGTTTAAAGAGGGACTCCACCGATTTTCCCTAAATGTCTGCATAATTTGATCGTTGAGACGTAAACAAAGTCATTCAGAGTGGGTTTGCTGTGAAATTGTTCATAACAGTAAAACACAGTGCTGGTGAATGGGACCAGGCATCTCAATGTCTGTTACACATATTACCTCTTCAGTTACTGTCCAAAGCTTCACAACACCCTTCACCATGCATGGATTAAACAAAATAGTGTTTTTTGGAGAAACCTGGAGAATGTCTCAGTCATCAGGCACCTTTATTTATACCAATTTCATGTAATAACTGTGAAAATCAGAAAACAGGGACTATTTTGTCTCAGAACATGCTTCACGTATCCATCCATCATGCATGTGTTTAAAAAGCTAAGTCTCAGTCATCAGACAGCATTTCATGCTATTAACATCCATGAAAATCTGAATAAGGGACTATTTTGTCTCACAATGCCCTTCATATATCCTTCCACATATTGATTGAAAATTGATTATTTATAACAATTTCATTCAATAAGTCTATGAAAATCTGAAAAATATAAATGGGACTATATTGTCTCATAATTGATATCCCTCCAACATGCATGGATTCATAAAATATGTTTCAGACAGAAACCTTAAGAAAAGTCTCAGACAGCTATTCATAACCATTTCATGTAGTAACTGTCTGTGGAGGAGCTTTTAAAGGCATTTAGAAGTCTGGTTCTATTCACCGCCACTGTAAGTTTCCCTAGAATGGCACATTTCAAATCAAATCACACTGAATGACTCTGGGTACATCTTAACCATTGAATTATGCAGAAAATGTAAAAAATGGATGGAACTTCCCTTCAAAGACACAAGAACAAGACTTAAGGCTGATTTATACTTCTGAGAAGATGTATCTGCCTCTCGCCGCAGAGCGTTTTAGATAAGAGTAGCTAATGGAGACTCACAGAAGCCAAAGGGGGCAAAAATCTGAGCTAAACGTCCTGTGTGCAGAGCCTTGCGCCAAACAAACTCTGATTGGCTCTCTTGGGAGCAGGACCAGGCCAGAAAACAACTCAACTCGACCAGAACTAGTGGAAATGAAGCAGCTTACAGTCGTTTAGCAGTAAAATGTGACATTACAATCACAGTTTATCTTTAGAACAGAGTCGACGCCCAGCAAATTCATCGTTCAGAGGTCCTGGCCTCGAGAACCTAACTGATAATTGTTCGCAGACCCTCCAAATGTTTTGCAGCAGTAGGTTTTTCATGCATTTTCATGCTAAATTTATGATCCTTTGCTAATTTTGTACCAGATAAATTAACATAACTTCAGCTAAATTACCATATAAAATGTAGCTGTATACTTTTTTTTATACTGGCGAGAGAACACAAAGCAGAACACAAAGAAGCAGGAGGTTTAAAAGTAGCCAGTTTGAGAGCGTTATTCATTTCTGCTTGCTGCTGATTGGCTGCTCCCCTGTGACGCATCTCAGGCAGATGCAGTCCAGCATCAGAACAGTTTCCCGAGTGTAGCTCTTAAGTAAAATCTCAAGTTTACCTTTACATTTTTTAAGGATAATGTATTAAGCTGAGTTTTAATTGTTTTAATTTAAATTTATATTTAGGGTTAACACTGTAAAAATAGGCTTACAATTTGTTTTACCAAATCACAAATTCGCAGTTTTTCACAATTCACAGCTGCTCTTGGAACATCACCCGGTGAATTCCGGGGGTCTGCTGTATGCTGGTCTGTCTACTGAACCCTAGTGCTCACGTTAGTCCTGGGGAAAGTGTTCAATCACAGTTTTCTGACCAATATTATGAATAGAATGTAAAGTGCTAGGGCTACCTATAGATTAAGGTCCAGGCCCAGTGTTTTGGCCCAGGAGATCCAAAAATGCACTTTTTCTGTCTCAAGGCTTGAATGCTGAGCAGCAGGTGCTGCTGCCAGATACCTGGTGTTTATTTACTTTTGACTGGTTTAAATCATGCATTTTATTTCTTGCTATTTTCAGTTTTAGCAACTAAAAACCACAAAAGATAGATATTGACTGGTTTACATCATCAGCTTCATGTTATTTCATGCTATATTCATGCTTTATTCCTGTTTCAAATCAAAATGAACTCACGCAGCAAAAGCAAATATATTGAAAAGGTTAAAAAATCTTCCTCAAAGTTCAGAAAAAAGCAATGTATAGCCTTAAAGGACATTTTTGTACACCAGGTATCAAGATGTTTCATCATATTTCAAGAAATCTTGTAAATTATAAATGATAAATCCTTGCTATTAGTGCTCTTGCTTAGAAAATCACACTCCTTCATTTTGTGTTTTCATTATGAATGTGTCGACTGAAATGCATTTGGAGATACAAAGAAGTATAGATCAGCCTTCACTCACATACACGAGCGGCGCTGTAACACCCTCAGCTGTCATCACTGGTTTCACTCAGAACAAATCCAGCCCTGATTCAGGACCAGCAGTGTGATCTCCTATTGTTTTACTGTGAGATCTTGTATGTGTGGGTTTTTGTGTTTGTGCCTCTCTGTCCATTTGAGTGTGTGTGTGTGTGTAAAATATATTGGAGTGTGCATTTGCGCTTCAGTGTCTGTGTGTATATGTGTCTGTTCATATCCATGTGTTTGTGTGTGTGTGTGTGTGTGTGTGTGTGTGTGTGTGTGTTAGAATTGCCATAGCGACTTTGTTGCATTGTCTTTAACCTCCAGGGCGTAAATCTCGGAGATTAACGCAAATCCTAATTCTCATTTCACA
>JBBMFX010000073.1:106680-117968 GCA_037832545.1 Rhabdalestes septentrionalis | reverse complement strand
TGTTTATCTGTGTGTGTGCGTGTATCTGTGTGTGTGCGTGTATCTGTGTGTGTGCGTGTATCTGTGTGTGTGTGTTGGGGGGATAAATCTCTCCCTGCTTGGTTTGTGATGACTTGATCCAGCTGTAGGGCTCACACCCATGCTCAGGGTCAAAGGTCAACAGCTTGCAATGGTAGCCAGCAGTTGAAAGAGTGAAACCGGGCTGTTTACACCACAACACTGGAACAAACTGATGGAACACAAGGCAGGAGGGGCAAAAGATTGGAATCAACTGTAATTATTGGTTGTAAATACAATAACTTCAACTTAGTTTATACACAAAATAGAAGTTGTGTTTAGACACATTTTAAGCTGAATAATATCTCTAATTATCTATTTTATTTTTCTATTTATGCATTTGTTTTTTTAGATTTAAGGAATTTGGGATGTTAAATGTATTTAAATCTTCATTGGGCTTTTTTCCTCAGAATCACCTTCAACAACCCAAATCATTCCAGACGAATGGATAATCTTAAAAAAAATTTTGAAAAAATTTATAGCAGGTGATACCATAGCCTTCCATAGCAAGGAGTCCAAAAATACATGACTGGCCTTCCTCCATCTGGTGAGACGGTACCGCTTGGCTTGGCACAGCGGAAGCCCATGCTGGGCCTCTCAGTCGTAGTGTGTATCTGTGGTGCATCTCTGTGTCATAGTGTGCTTGGGGAAGTAAAATTGATTTATTGTGATTGATTTATTGTAATGAGTCCAAACCTCTGAAGGGTTATGGTCATGTTCCTCTAGTTGGTCTATAAATTGATCTTCGTGTTGGCTAAAACATTTAATCAACAACAACAAAACATATTTTGTTATATTTTTGAATCATTTTCTTGTCCAAACAAATTAAGGTAAACGGTGGAATGAAGTTGCTGGTGACCAGAAGAAATCTGCATTCGAACTTGTACAGTTTAATGCTCTTCTAATGAATCGAATGCAGGTTCTGGAGGTGCTCATTATCTAGGAATGTAACTCAGGTGCAGTGCAATTGGTGGGGGGTACTTACTTTTTAAGGCACCTAGGCTAAATGTTTAAAGCCATTTTTCTCAGTGTGTGATTAAGTGTCTTTCTGCTAAGTTAACTTTAGAATAAAAGCAAGCAAACAAGAAAGCAGTAAGAAGTATCATGTTGTTCTGTGAGCAAGTATTAACAGTCAATGATCTTTCAATTAGAGCAAATTTTTCCATTACTGATGCATTTTGCCAAAATAATTACAGCAACATGTGGACCAGACTAAACTTTAATTAAAAACACATGACTATTTCTGTTAAGAAGAATAATGTTGTGTTGTGTGGGTGTTTGTGTGTTTTCCTATTGACCGGATGCACTAGATTCACTAGTTTTCTTTGTAAGTGTCCCGGTATATAGCCTGAGGCCCCCGCCCCACTTGTCACAGCAAATTTGCTGCCCTGTGTGCAGTTCAGGTATGTTAAAGGATGGGCAGGTTAATAGTGTGTTAAACATACAGTACATCAGTATTATAATGGTTTAACATAGATTACCTCCTAGTTCTCAGCTGTAAAAGTTAAAAAGGGCCTAAAGTTTTGCCCTTATCATAAACTGAGAACTCTTTAAGCCGCTGCTGAAATTCCTGAAAGGGTGTTTTCTTCGTTCTTGTTCTTTCATCTTTTATTTACCCTCTCTCTCTTTGTTTCGCCCTCTCTCTCTTACACTAAAGGATGCCCAAACATAACTTTTTTGACATACTCATTTTCTCATTTTTCATCACACACACACACACACACATATCAACATGCGTGTGCACACACACACACACACACACACACACACACACACTCACACAAATACACACCCTCACCTCTATGCCTCTTGGCTCCTCAAATGCATTTGTTCAATACCTCCAGCAAACAGATTAGAGGCCTCTTATCGTAGACAGGGAGTACGTGATAATGGTTTTCACCAGATCCCTGCACTGTCACAGATTAAAATGGCCCTGGCTGAAGCGTATTAGCAATCAGTTTTTTTTTTCCTCCCCCTCTTCCATTTTTTTCCCCTTTCGGTCTCTGCTTGCCATTGGATTTCCTGTCCAATCTATTGTAGCCGGGCCCTAAAGATACAAGGAGAAGTCAGTTTCAATCTGATATGTGATTGTTTTTTTTCCCCTCTCCTTGTTGCTGATTCCCTTGTCTGCCATCGATCGGAGCTTCACGCGGCGGCTTGTCACCTTGGTCTGTGAGTGCGTGCGCATGTGTGTGTGCACATCTTAGCACTCACCTCCCACACTTCCTTTAAACTTGATACAAAGTGATTGATCTTTGGGTCCAGTGAACAAAGGCAGACAAGTAGGTCTGGCAGATGGACACTCGCACACACACACACAAACACTCACACATCACGCTTTGCAACGCAGCAACACAGGCTACACAGGCTCAATTACAGGGGTTACCTACGCCCCTTATTGGATGTGGCCTAGGCCGCATCTTCCCGCCAGCAATTTAACGGTTTTCTGTGCTCCACACTATGCTTCACTAAAGCACTTTGACTACCTGAGCACTCTACTCCCTCCAAACCAGTGTTTCTCAAACTGGGGGCCATAAGGGAGCTGGGAAAAAGTTGTACTCTGGAAATGTTACTCCGTTAGATTATTATGTGCTTTAGTAATATCTCAAAAACTGGTGCCCATTAAAAATGTATATTTCATTCACATGCCCTCCAATTACAATTCACAGCCTTCCAATGCACACCTATCTGTGATAGAGAACAGTGTCATGTGTCTTCTAAGAGAAGGTTGCTTGATGTTGGTGCTTGGAAGGTTAGGGGCACAATTGCACTCACTATCCACAAAGAAGAATTCAAATACGTTTGAGAAATGCTGCCTTAAAGTTCATTCAGTGTGTGAGACCACAAAGGACTTTGTGCAACTTTCAACTTCCAATCAGTGTGTTAACTTTTTTTTTAACACATACACATGATGTTTTACCCACATTTAGTTTACATATTTTTACATGAAATGTCTTATAAGCAGTGATTACCACAAAAAGATAGAAAAGCTCATGGAGTTAAAGAGTAAATAATGTAAACAGTACACAACTCAAGAATAAAGAATATGAAAACAATACAAACAATATTCAAATGTTTAAGGCAAGTCAAGTGGTCAAGTAGGGTTTATTGTCATTTTGACCATTTAAACACAGCACACAGTGAAACGAAACAATGTTCTTCCAGGACCATGGCGCAACACAAGTGCACACAACACAAGAGAATGTGCAAGAAAAAACACAAGAACAATAAAACAATTGGACAAGACTAGGCAATATTTAGTGTAGTTTGAGAATAGCTACATGCATCATTTTGAAAGGTCGGGTATTATAGTGGCAGGCAAGCGCAAAAAATGCAAAATTGAGTTTAACAGCAATAAATATGATTGTTCAAATATGGCAACAGGACAGAGCATTTGCATCGGTAATTAATTAAAGTCTAAGTTGTTGGGGTGGTGTTTTTTGGGGGGTGGGGGGGTAGCACAGTTTGTATTTTTCAGTTCTTGTTGAGGATTCTGATGTCCTGAGGGAAGAACTTGTTTCCCATACTGGCAGTCGAGGCCTGTATGTTACGGAACCATTGCCATTTGGGAGGAGAGAGAAGAGATCGTGTGAGGGGTGAATGGGCTCACCCACAATGCTGGTGGCTGTGTGGATGCAGGTCCAAAACCTTACAATTCCTATAGCAGGCAGTGACGCAACTACTGAGAATGCTTTCTCTGGTCCCTCTGTAGAACACGGTGAGGATTGATGATGGAAGGTGCACTCTCCCCATTCTCCCCAGGAAGGTGAGGCACTGCTGGACTTTCTTGGTGATGGAGCTGATGTTGAGGCTCCATGTGACCTTCTCAGTAATGTGAACACCAAGTCACTTTTTCCACTTAGCAGCTGCCAATGTTCAGTAGGGAGGGACCACTTTGCACCCTCCTGAAGTCCACAAACATGTCTTTTGTTTTATCCACATTCAGGGACAGGTTGTTGGCTCTGCACCAGTCTGTCAGCCGGAGCAACTCCTCTGTATGCTGCCTCATCATTCTTGCTCATCAAACCCACCACAGCTGTATCATAGGCAAAAATGATGATGTGGTTCAAGCTGTGCATTGCTGCACAGTCATGGGTCAACGGTGTGAACAGCAGAGGGCCGAGCACACAGCACTGGGGGGCCCCTGTGTTCAGCGTGGTGGTGCTGGAGATGTTAAGATAAGATAAGGAAGAACTTTATTTATCTTGAGGGAAATTCTTTTGTCCTAGACATGCTCAATGCAACAAGAGGAACAGGAGGAAATAAAGATATACAACAAGAGTTTATAAAGAACAGAACAATTGTTCCCAATTCTGCCTGACTGAGGTCTGCAGTCGCAGAGGGAGGTGTTTAGGCAGAGCAGTCTCAGATTCTGAAGAGTGATGGTATAGAATACTGACAATGAGTGGTGGTGATAGCAACTTCTATAGAATGGTTGGGACGGTATGCAAACTGCAGAGGACCAATTATGACTTGATGTAGCCTCTTGAAGCACTTCATGATGATGGTCTTGGAGGCAGTACACTGACACCTTCTTTAGCATGCTAAGTAAGGTGGTGGCTTTAAAGTAGGCTGGAACCGCAGTGGTGGTCTGCTCATCATCTGCTCCAACCTACATCAAGATTAGGAACACAACAAAAATGAGAATTGACAAAGTATCAAATAAGAAAACAGATTAAATCCATCTACTTGCCTTGAAAGCATTTGATTTTCATTGCATTATTGTGTCAATTAGACATTTATTGTCATTTCAATCTTCAGTACAAAGGAGGAAGAAGAGTATGTGTGAGGGATAAGAGTGGTCATCCACAATGCTGGTGATATTACAGATGCAATGTGTGGTGTGACATACTGGACAGAGACCTCAATGACCTCAGCTGTCATCACTATCTGTTTTAGGTCTGATAAAGTAATGTAATTCCCATTCCAGGTCATGCTGGAGCTGCTAAAGATGCTCTCTTTAGTCCTTCTGTAGAATGTGGTGAGGTAAATCAACAAACAAAAAGTGTAAAAGTTTAATGAAGAATATTTTAAACCATTTTGGAGATAAATAACTGCATTGCATGCACCTTGTCACCTCTGATGCTAAAATAGCAGTGCAAACATGAAGACAATTGTGACTTTTTCCTCTGTCTACAATCTTCAGAGTCCCTAAGCTGCCCTGATCTAGAATTCTACTTTTCTCTGTGCCACCTTGTCCCTCATGTTGTCCTGTTCGCAGGATTGCTGCCCCATTAGCAGGCCAGCGGAGACCTCGCTCGCATTCCTCAGGCCTGTCGCTGTGTGGTGAGAATTTACTGCATGCAAATCAAGTCAAGATGTGCAGGGAGATGAGATATACATATTTAATGAGACAGAATGAAAGGTGGGAAAAGCCATAGGCAGGAGGGGCATCAGAGCCCCCCCCCCCCCCAACTACCCCTACACATGCAGACATACTCAGACTCATGCATACCCCTCTGCTGGTATTTTTTATAGACTGGTCCCTTACAAGCCACCAAATGTCGCTACTGTTGTTAATCCTAGTACATCTGGACTAATGAGGCTGTGATACAAACACTGAGTGGGTATGAGAGAGAGAGAGAGAGAGAGAGAGAGAGAGAGAGAGAGAGAGAGAGAGAGAGAGAGAGAGAGAGAGAGAGAGAGGAGAGAGAGGAGAGAGCAAGGGAGTCTAGAACAACAGAAAGGTATAACACTTCTCTGTAGATGTCCATGGTTGTGAGTGTATGTGTGTGTGTGTGTGTGTGTGTGTGTGTGTGTGTGTGTGTAGCTAGAGCCTCGACTCATTGAGGAGGAAACAGCGTTGGGCTCCTTAGTTTCTTCGTGTCCCCTTGGGGGACTCACTAACTGCTGCGTTTTTTATCTGCAGAGTGATTATAGAGATGTGTTTAGGCACGCAGTTTGCAGCCTCTTAATGAAAGTCCCACTGCACAAGCACACACATACACACACACTTAGTGCACTCATCTTTAGCCCAGTAGGGTATTGTCTTAGTCACAGATTGGACCCTAGAATACCCAAAAGACACACAAGGTAGCTCAGTATTCACCCACCCTAATAGGTGACATTAAAATAAAACAAAACAAAACAAAACAACACAACACAAGAAAAGACAAAACAAAACAGATTATTAAGGTTCTTCAAAAGTCTTTTGAAGAATCTCTCTCTCTCACTGTCTCTCTTTCGCTCTCATCCAGTGGGCCAGTTTTGGACCTCACCAACTTCCAACGATGATACTGCCTGAAGTGATGTAGCAAGGAACACATTATGACCTACTGCTAAGACTTGGAGTGATTCTACGCATTTTAGTCACCCTTGCACTCTCCACTGATAACATTAACTGTCCAGCATTCGCAGAACACAGCCTAAAGCATGTTCCAGGTCTGCTGTAGTCCTGGGTGCATTAAATGTTTCCTGAATTTCTGTCTGGATTTGAATGTATGTTTTGGATCATTGCGCTGCTGGAGGATCCCACCATGACCCAGTTTTAGTTTTCTTGGCAGAGGCCGACTGATTTCCATGTATAATCTCCTGGTACTTCACAGGGTCCATTATCTCAAGTATCCTTACTCTTCATTTTTGGCCAAACCCACTTTGAGTGATTGTAGTCAAAAACTTGTTTCATCCAAACATTTAATGCAGTTACAGTTCTGATAGTGTCTAGAACTTGCATTTACATACTTTATGACTTTCTTCTGGCAAATCTTCAGAATCTTTCGTTGGCACTGATGTTGCTTCTAATGTAGTTTTGGAAACTTCAAATCCAATCATGATTCTTGTACAAATTCACTGATTTATGATGGTCAGCACAATTTTGTCTCAACTCGTTAGTGTATTCTGTAATGTTCCACATGCTGACGGGTAAATGAGAGGATTTGGCTTTTCTGTTAGTTTATATTTATACCCCAGTGAAACAGTAGGTCATGGTAAATGGGAACATACTAGTTATATTTTGTTCATAAGCTTTTTAAATTATTACTTTGTCTGTATGATTTGCAGAAAAACATAAATAAGTCAGCAAGTGACGAGATCTTGAAGCTCATGTGTAGGAAGTAGGCAAAGTGCAAGGATCTGAGCATCTTCGACAAGAACCAAAGGCTAGTTTGTCTGTACCGCGGAAGAACTACTGTAGCACAAATTGCTAAAAAGTTCATGTGGGATATGAGAGAGAGATATCAGAGCGTGTGTTGCAGTGTATTGGGCTTTCTAATGGCAAACTGGTCAGAGTGGCTATGATAAACCCTGTCCACCACTGAAAGTGCCCCAAAATGAGAATGTGAGCATGAGACCTGGACCATGGAGCAATGGAAGAAGGTAACCTGGTCTGATTTATGTTTTTTTGGTTTTTTTACATCATGTGAAGTGCCGTGGGTGTTTCTGGAAGAGATGACACTAGGATGCAACAGGATGCAAGGGAAGAAAATAAATCAGTAGGCAGTGTGATACTCTAGACAATGATCTGCTGGGCCCTGGCATATATCTGGATGTTACTCTGACACTAAACCAGACCAGGGGTGCCCCTTAATGACCCTTTAATTTCCCCATTCAGCAGGATGATGCACCCTGTTACAAAAATAGTTCAGGAACAGTTCATAGTGCTGAAATACCCCAGATCTCAATCAGCTAAAGAGAATCTTGTAACTACCACAAGACACGAGTTGTAAAGTCTTGTTTTAACTATATGACTAGTCATTGTATAATTGCTCTTAATTCTATTATTGTCTTTAATAAAAAAAAATACATGTGAATTCACTGACAAGAAGAAGACCTTTAAAGTCTTTTTGTGCAAACATGTTTGTTCATTTCATTGTTTGTTCACAATATACAGTATTTTCCACGGCATAGGGGAGAGTGGTTTTTGCGGTTCTGCACTCTTGCTCTCTGCCCACTCCTGATTTTCCCAGTGTACCTGAGGTTTGTTTACATTGAGGGATCCTGTGCTGTAATTGTGGGATCCGGGCAGTGTGTTGCTTTCGAGTGGCCTGTGCCTAGTGCTGAGATGAGGAATGTCCGAAACAGCCGTGGGTTTAAATCACTAGAAAATTGCTTCTTGCAGGCTTGATTGTGAAGGTAAATGAAAGTGTATGTGACTCGCAGGCCATTGCTTATGTGTGTGTGTGTGTCCAATTCTTTGTTGCTATCCCTGCTTCAGTGGCCTTCCAGCATAACTTCTTGTTCTGCTGTAACGTGGGCCGTTATTGTGATTCTATTTGTTGCATCCAGTTAAACACAAAAGTTAACTAGAATTGTATCTCTACTCTAAGACTAATATATTGAAATTGTCACATTTAAAAACTTTTATCCTAAACCTGCAAAAGTGCTTTGCATATTATACTGTTTTTCTTGCCCCAAATGCGACTAATCTAACTAAATCACCAGCCTTCTCTGGATTGAGTTAGGTGTGTAAAAGCAGGAAAATACATAAATGTGCACGTTTGCAGTTAGCCTCCAGGAGCAAAGTTGGAAGATACTGCTTCATGTAGCTTGTAATAGTATGGCATGTGTGTTTGTTCATTCAGGATATTCTGCTTGAATGTCTGCAACACTATGCTTAATAGTTCAGGACAGTCATCTTGTCTCAGAGTGTCGGTTTTGGATGCTCGAGGGATATCCTAAAGTAAGGGTATTTTTGCACTTCTTGCATGGCTACCAACAGTGTAAAAGGCTACATAGATACTATAAACGTAAGACATACTATAGGACTAGGTGGCAAGCATTGTGATTACTGTTTAAAATGGACTAAAACATTTTGGAGCGAAAGTGGCTGCAGTGACAAAGGTTTTAATTTTTCACAATTTTTTGTTTCCCCATTTTTGTTGTGGTACTATTTTAATTTCCCCCTAAACATCTGTGAGGGTGGTTCAGTTAAACAACTTGAGACCGGAGTAAAGGTAAAGTATATTTGCTCCATTTTCTTTGCAGACCATTTTGATTCTAGCATTTCTGTTTTAAACACATTAACTATTTCAAGACACCTGATTTTCTGTTTGCTGGTTCTGGACTGTCTGCCTGATGGTCTGCTCACTGACTCCGAACACTTTGCTTGTTGGTTCAGGATAGTTATTTTGATGATACCCCACAAGGTCTGCTTTTTTGGTTGAGAGCTCAGTGCTTCTGGACAGTCCATGAAACTTAAGACCAGAGTGTATGATCAACAAAGAAACTTCACTTTGTTCTAGGTGGTGCAGAGCTCACCGAGACACACACTTGGTAGGTTTTTTCATAAATTATTGACGAGGCTACACGTGCCACATGGCCTCAAAATGATATATGATCCTTCAATTACACTGAAATATCACCACAACTAACATAATGAAAAAGCAGGGATGTAACATCTCCATAAGGAAATGGAGCTGAGCTCATGCCGAAGATGGGGCTGTAGTGTCCTAGGCCAGCGACATCTTCCCCGTTCCCCTATTGTGCCGTCCCGGCCCGCGCTGTCTCTGTCAGCATACCATTATTATGAATAGTGAGCATAATGCATTGCCATGAATAGGATTGTCTGGCTGATTGTGATGTATAGTTTTTCATTACTGCTCCCCGGCCCCTGCCATTAGGCATGTGGAAAATTCTATTTATCCCCTAATTTGTAAAAATCCCCTCCCTGTCTGATAGCAATCAGAGGACTGTAATTGTCTGTGGAGCAGTGACGGGTCCAGCTTGATGAAGAGCTATGTGCAGGGGAGCGCGGGCCCGCAGCCGCTGGCCTAGCTGACCGCACTCCCCACCACCACCACCGCCCCCCACAACCCTGCCCCCCCCTACCCGGACCCACATGCACAACCCTGCTCCTCATCCCGGCACGCAATTAATAACCATTTGCAAATGGCAGACGTGAAACAGCCCTCCGCAGCCTTCTTGCCACATCTTCCTTCCTCTGCTTCTATTGCACACAGGCAAAGGAGGGGGAATGAGAAGCTGGGGAATGAAATGTTTGTAGGGGGGTGAAAGGTATGCTGCCATGCTGCCACTGCGAGGAGAGGCAGAAGAAATAAAGACATGGGAGATGGGAGAGAAGCCCAGCGTTAATGAATGCAAATGTAGCAAGCGATAACTTCATCCCACGGCTGGACTCGGCTCCCTCCAAACCAAACTGGCTCAATTAAAGGCAGGGAAACAGCAGGCTATCAGCGGCCCCGTCTCCGCAGGCTGCACTGTATGGTAAATTCTACAGTTAATTCCCACTGAGGAGAAGCCGTGCAGGCAGCCAAATGAAAGGTATTGTTGCAATTCTGCGAGAGCACATCCTCCTTCTGCAGCCACTGTAATTCTTTTCATTTGCACAGAGCTCTTAATATATGCGTGTGCATTATTTTAGGCAAATTTGAGAATTTTGCATGTTAATCAGGTTATTCTAATTTATGATACACCATTATGCAGATAATAGTAAATTACTTCTAGATTGAGCATCCCCCGACACACACACACACACACACACACACACACACACACACCACCCCAAAAAAGGGACCCTTGCCTACACACAGAGCACTTTGGTTCATCTTCGCATTTAACAGCCTTTGTATTTTACTGGACCCTTTTAAGTAGACGTCTGTCTTGATAAACACTTTATGCATATCAGGCTCCACTTGTGGCCTGGCAGTGAGAATAATGGTTGTCTAATTGACTCATTTCGAGGCTTTTTGCCTACAGGAGGACCTTGCATTAAATGTTTGATCGCCTTAATTTCCAAACACATCATTAGGTCCATCCCCGGCCTCTTAATATCAACTTTATGAGGCTGTTTTAAAAGTCTTTTTTTCCCTTCTCTCTCTTTTGTCCCTGGTCATAATTAAGTCAAACATTTCAAAATATGGTAATGCAGACCTGTTTGAATAAGTGTCTTCCATTTCCATAATTTTATTAGCACGTAAAGCACACTAATTGGTTGAGAGTATGGGCAATACTTGGCAAAAAATACAGCTGTAATTAGGCGAAGCATGGCCTAACAGAAGCATTGTGTAAACACACCCTTGGCTTTCTGGCACTGCATTGCTCCTAAAGAGCTCATGTGGACATGATACAGCATGGGCTGCTATCTACATACGAGGTCTCATACAATTATCATTGTGATTGCTGGTGTGATAATTATGACAATATTGCATGGAAAATATATTGGCAATCCATACAGTAGATAAGTCCATAACTGAAAGGGCTCTCTCTCTCTCTCTCTCTCTCTCTCTCTCTCTCTCTCTCTCTCTCTCTCTCTCTCTCTCTCTCTCTCTGTCTCT
>JBBMFX010000073.1:83941-94280 GCA_037832545.1 Rhabdalestes septentrionalis | reverse complement strand
GTGTCTTCAGGTCTACTCCACCTATTTCCCAGAGACCTATACAGAAGACTATATTATCAAATCTAAATACATAGCAGTGTGTGGAGTTTACCTTGTAGCCAGTTGCCATCCTGATCAAACAGAGAGACTAATGAGCAAACAAGAGAAAACATTTTTTTAAATATCTTAGAGGCCTCACTAGACTCTTTTAACAGTACATTTTTTATGTTTTTTTCTACCGGTTCAAAATTTCCACATAATTAAAAATGTATGCATTATTAACACATATGGTCTTTCAGTGTGGTCTGATCTAAAATGCTCTAATGAGATAGCATGATTCACTGTTATGGGGCAGGGAACCATTTAATGCAGAATGATTTTAAATTAAATGGTTACTATTATGTTGTGTAACGAAACATTCTTTTAGGATAGTATACAGGGTTTATTTTAGGGGTACATGCAGGGAATTATGAGGACAAATCAGAACACGCTGAACAACTTTTTTTTGCGCTTAAATTTTTTTAATGATGTGGAAAGCTTGAGTGGAATTGTCCTTTAAAGCAGCCTCTTTTGTTTCATTTTCATGAAGGTCAAAATCATTTCAATTTCCTTTTTATATGATTTATAAATTAAGCATATGTGAATATCTTTTGTTATTAATTTGTAGTTCAACTACAAATGCAATCAATTTTAGTGCATGTATGTCTCACTTTTGCTGTCCACTCTTCTAGACTCTCCCAAGTCAGGCACAATAAACAATACTAATAATAAACAAGCTTTTTAATCCTACATTTAATCCTTGTTTAATTTTGATCATTCCGGTGTGAGAACAGACATATTCTGTGAAGATGTGAGTAAAAAATTGCAAATAGAGTTTTAAAAAAAAACAACACAAAAACCTAAAATCCTCAGTTGAAATCAATGAGCCTTAAATTAATCTCTAACTGCAGCAGTACTGGATGCCTCCCTAGGAATCAAAAAGAAAGAATTATGCAAGAGGCTACTTCCCAGGTGCTCAGACAGCAGCCGATACCTAATGCGGAGCTACATGCAAGGCCCTGAATGATAGGCTCTAATGCTGCCAAAGTGGAGGAGGTGAGTAGGACAGGTGTGAAGGAGTGAGGATGATCTGAGTGTGTTAGAGGAAGGAGGAGGTGAACAAAGACGGAGAAAGAGTGAGAACGGACGAGAGAGGTGTAGTGAGAGAGAGAAGCGGGAGCCGGGAGGAGGGACAGATTGTTTTCCTGGTCACTCCACCTCTCTGCTATCCGCGCTGAACACAAATATCATTCATTAACAGTAATCTGCCATTTTAACACTGATGTATGGTCCCTAAACGCAGAGCCACTGGTTCACGTCCCCGGCTATAAAACACGGGGACAGTTTAAATACGGACCTGCTGGGCCGGGGATGACTGGCTATCCGTCTCGCTCGCAACCCCCCGCACCCCTCCCCTTTCCTCCCCTCCCCTCCACTCCTTTCATCCCTCTCAATCCCCCCCTCCAGCGGCACCATGCTGAGATCAGGTGCCGCGCCATCGCACCACAAATGAACACATTTCCAGCAGGCCGGCGCTTCTGATGGCTGTATGATTCCTGACAGGTCAACATCGAGAGGCTCACTCACACACACACCCCCCCCACACACACACACACACACACAGAGAAATATAGAGAAAAAAAGAGTGGAAGAGAGAGTGTGTGAGGGGGCCCAGACAGTGCAGCCTGACTTGTCCATTCACATGTGCACTAGAAGTCCTATAAAGATACAGCTAGTGTAATGACACTAATGATGTGGTCCTATTATATTTGCACGCACTTGAAAACAAGAAGCACTTTCAGCTTGACTGCCCTTGGACGGCTGTAGGACACCACCAGTTCTGCTTCTGCACTCCTAAGAATGACGGTTGCGGCTATGAGATTAGATTTGCTACATAACATAGAGTTTCCACTTTAAGTTCATGAGCTTTGCATTCTTTTTATTCAGAAATACATTCTTCCGATTTAGAGTGGGGGAAACAAGCACACAGGCTCCTTTTGCAGATATCCGCTTCAAATGTACATACAGTCCTTTGAATACGGACAAATGGACAAAAAAATTTATGCATAACTATGCATAAGCAATCATATGTTTAGAAAATGATACAGAAACATATTAGGGGGCTACACTAAATATACAAACAGGCATGACGGGTAAAAATAAAACAAAGTGCAGCTGATGTCAGAATAAAAGACACTGTAATTGGTTGAGAAGATTCTAAACTAAAAGAAGCAGTCATGGTGATGTGGAAGGAGTATCCTAAATATCTGAATTTTGAAATTAAAATGTAATAGAAATGCATTAAATATAATCTAATATATACCAGCTTTGCATATTTTTGGTATTTTTGCTCAAACAAACCTGTTCCAATCAAACAGCTAAATAATACTCGCATAATGAGTATAAGTGGGTTGAGGACCAGCAAAACCATCATGACCAACCATAGCTTAACCAAGGCTAGCCTCCTCATCTTTAATACCACACCAGCAAATCGGGTTAGCATGCAGTTATTTCTGCAGGCAAATAAATATTTCTCTAATGTCCTGCACCGGGCCTTTCCCCAGCAGGGCTGAGCTATTAAAGAGATTGCGTTAGAGCGCGGGTGTGCTAGAGAAAGACAGCTGCACAGCCACATTTATGTGCCAATGGGCCACGACACACCATTCTAATAGCCAAAGTCATTTGGAAAGAGAGCCTGGGTAATTTGAGAATGGGCATCGGTGGGCTGACCCCTCTTTCCTCTCATTTGGATGCTGCCATTTTTGTTTGGGGGCACGGGGATCGGGGGGGTCGTTTGTCCTCATTAGAGTGCCTGAGAGAGGTAGCAGCAGTGTCCAACACAAGCAGATAACACGACCCGAGGAAGTGGCAAGAATCAATCTACTGTCAGTGTGACGAGGAGGCGGCCAGGAAAGATGGCCACTGTAAAGGGAAGTGTGAAGGTGATGGAGGGGGGGAGGAGGGCTGCTGCTGGGAAAGAAGAACATAGTATGTAATCAAGAGATGTTTTTAGACACACTGTAATGTTTCAGGTAGAGCAAAAGCTTGAATCCAATTTCCCCTTTTCATAAATGTGGTCAGCCAGCTCAGCTGTCATTAGTCATTCTGGTGCCAAACCCAAGAAGGAAAAAGTAGACACCAAACATGTCTGGTCTGATCTGATTTGAGATTTAAAGGAAAGATGTGTAAAAGTTATATTTCGAACATTAAGAAGAATAAGTAGCTACTAAGAAGCAATACACAGCACTGTTATCATCATGCTGTCATTTCTGTGGTTATTAACAGTGACTACAGGGTTTTTAAAAGTGTTTATCCTGCTATGGTCATGTTAGAATATAGACACACACACTTGCACAAACACACACACACACACATACACACACACAGTGACAACTGACAACATTCTGATTTAAACAGGATTGGTGACCATTCAGAGACACCAAAATTGGTCTCCTCCTCCTCCACTAAGCTTCATTCCCCTTAAGAAAATGAACCAGCGCCAGTGCGCTTTGAAATTTATGAAAATTGTGTTTCTAATATTCCTCCTGCCTGGCTGATAACGGCCTTATTAAATCAATTGGGGAAGATTACACTGGATAAAAAAATCAATGCCAGCCCATAATTGCATATTATAAAGTTATTTTCTGCATTGATATTGATAATATGTATGTTTACATTTGGTGTGATTAAAATCAATGTAGCAAAGTGAGTTATGACATCTTCCACCTTGATGAGAAACATTTATGGAGCATGGCTAATAGGATTGTTGATGCGCCACTTGGATTGCCATCATCCATCTCTATAGAGGAGGCTTCCAGGCCCAGAGAATGTAGCTCTTGATCTAATCTCTCTCTATCTTTCTCTCTCTCCTTTCTCCCCAACCTTTGGTACAAACACAAAATCTGAGCATAATCAATGGATTCCAAATTCACATATAGGCATCATAGAGTTGAATTCCTTGTTTGTTGCAATTGTTGACTGTTTCTGCACATCACCGTGCATCGATATTTCAAATGAGATGAACAAATGGTTGGTTTTCCCCATAACACCAAATGCTGTTGCACTATTTGTCACATCAGGAGGCAATTTCATTGGGAGTGTAATACCCGAGTCTAAAAATGCACCAAAGCGAAAAACGTAGCGCCCAAAGTGCATTATCGTTTCATGCCAAGTAGACGATTTTATAAATATCCCAATTTAATCAAGTAAATTTCCCTGTTTGTACATTTCGCTCTGATTCAATCTTCTATTAGAGCTCAGCTCCCTCTCCAGTGTTTTGGCCCATCACCCAAATGAGACTGCACCACTCTGAAGGATAGGCGCTCTTCTCCCCAATTGTTTTTTTCACCCCTCCCTAAATAGCTGTGTCACTTTACACCACCACCCAGCGTCAGCTCCACTGCTGTTCGCCACCTATGACGGCTCTTCTCCTAATTGTGTTATGGGGCTCTTTGGATGATGCGTTTTACTTTGGGATGCAATGTTTTCTGCACGTTTCCCCCGTATCAGGTGCCACTCCTGCAGTTTGTGTAAGTAATCAGATCCACCTCTGGGAAACCGCTACAGTCCAACAGAACACTCCATAAAGACACACAAACACACGCTGCTGTCTGAAAAAACAGACATAACATATAATATATTCTATTCTATCTATTAATACCAAAGTTCCCTATATTCTTTTGAAAACTATGAATATATGACACCAAAATTATTATTTTAACCCCTATTCCACTATTTTTCTTTGCCTTCATGACTACAAACTGACATCACATTATTTTGTAGTTATTTTCTTTCAGTCATAGTAGATACTGAATAAACACCCCAGAGATGAATGATGATGAAAACCTGAATAAAACCTGAAGAAAATTATCTATGGTTTTGTAAATGATAAGTACAAATAAAATATCTGGAAGATGCTAACCAGGGATTCTTTTATCTTCTCTAACAGAACTATTGCATGTGCCACGGACATGTCTTAAATAAAAAAGGTGACTGAGCATTTTCTGTTGCTGCTCCATGGTAACAGTGTTACTGTGAAACATTGTTACTGTTTTTACGTCTATACTTCAAGACATTTTTATTTGCACAGGCTTTATTTGACTCTTTGTAAATAATATTTCAAATGTGTCAATGGTGAGTGTTGATGGTTCGTTGATCTTATTCTCTTTTATATTTCAATGTACTTCTATAGTTATACAGCACTTTGGACATTTAATGCTATATTAATACACGTTTACAGCAGTGAGTCACCGGTTTGGATTAAGGCAAAAGCTTTTTCCTTTTACCATCAAATTATTTTTATTCTTAAGAACACAGGCGTTACACCATTAGTTAAAATTCTGAGCGATTACCTTTCCTATGGTAGAACACTGAAGCCTGGGTTGGTGTGAGGCAGGGGTGCGGTGGGGCCCCTCAACTCCCCTACTGCAGTCCACCGGTGAAGCTTTAACTTTAATTAAAAGTTTCTTCCCTGTAGGTGACCTACATCTTTAGCCAAGGTGAGGGAGTGTCAAGGAAAGAGACGGAACTGATTGCTGAAAAAAAGGGAAAAGGGGGAATGAGGGAGCAGAAAAGAAAGGTGCTGGCTTTAAGGAGAGCCGCACTTTACTGGTTTGACATGTGTGCAGAACTCTTTCATAAAGAAAAATCTGTCCTCCCATTATTTCCTCTCACACAACAGCACTGTCCTTTTCATGTAATTACTCAATACAAAAATCATTTATAACACAATGCTGGATACAATGAAATGAATGTATGTTTTTCATATTGTTATTCATATTAATAGTATAATTAAATGAATTATGAGTTACACTCTAATGTTAGTATTTAAACAAACATATATAACATGTACACAAAATATATAAACATATATAGATAGATAGATATATATAGATAGATAGATAGATATAGATATAGATATAAACTTATTTATATAGACATAGATATATAGATATAGATATACATAGATATAGACAAGACTTTACGTATGTGCAGACATGACAGTACTGCAAGGGAAAGTGAAAGAACACAAAAACACAACAGTACAATAATTTACAAGACAAGAAACACATTGTCTAGTATATTATAATATAGCACAAGTGTAAATAAATACATTAATATTATTTACTGTATTTTAGCAGACATTTTGTTAAGAGTGCAAAAAATGCAAAGGCGTACAATAAATTATGCAAATGTGTCACACACATACACAGACACATACATACATATCAATCAGCTACACATTAAAACTACTGACAAGTGCAGTGAGTAACATTGATTATCTTGTTACAATGGCATCTGTCAAGGGGTCGGATATATTTGGTGACAACTGCGTAGTCTTGAAGTTGATCTGTTGGAAATGAGGATCTGAGTGTCTTTGACAGGAGCCAAATTGAAATAACTAGACACCTGGTTTAGAGCATCACCTAAACGGCAAGGCTTCGTACCTACCAAAGGGGGTCCAAAGAAGGATAACAAATGGACCAGCAAAAGGGTCATGGGCTCCCGAGGCTCACTGATGCAAGTAGAGAGCGCAGGCTAGCTCGTCTGGTCTGATCCCACAGAGCAGCAACTGTAGCAAAAATGTCTGGAAAAAGTATTGTGGCTATGTCAAGCCGGTGCAGGACAGTGTGATGCTCCAGGCAATGTTCCACGGGGAAACCATTCACATGTACCACCAGCCTAAACAATGTTACAGGAGTTCATCCCTTCTCAGCAACGGTATTCCCTAATAGCAGTGACCTCTTTTAGCAGGATTACGCTACCTGTCACAATGCAAACTCTGTTTAGGAATGATTTGAGGAACGTCGGCGTTGACTTCTTCTGGATCTCAAACCAGTCAGATGTGGTGGACAAACTAGTTCAGGTGTTAAAATAAAGGAGTGTTAAGGAATGCACTTTGGATAATATTCATTATTATTGTCTGCTGAAGTTTTTTAAGACACATTTTAAGTTTTTTCTTTTTCCAGTAATTTATCATATAATAACAGAACCTGTGAGTACACTTATTCCAAAAATTGTCCTTGCACGGGTGTAAGTACACTTATGTGAATAATTGCAGGTGCAGGTGTGTACGTTTGTTCTCTGTAGAGGATATGCTCTCTTTCACTTAAAAATAAAATCTAAATATCACTTGATAGAGACTATTCAAATCCTTGCACACAATGGATATGCTTGCTGTTGGATTTTTATTTGTAGTTATTCCCATTATTATTATTATTTTTTAACATTTTACATTTGATCAAAACTTAAAATTAAATGAAAGTTAATAAATTGGTGTCACATTTTTCCCTTATTCCTGTAAATGTACTTTCAAAAACCTTTCTGGATGTTGTGTTCACACATGTACTGTAAAGGTACATTGTGAAACAGTGAAATTCTGTTGTATGTAAAGAGAGAGGACAGCATTTAAGAAGAAAAATAAATTAACAGATGGATTAGCTGAGAGGCAGCAGGCAGAGAAGAGAGGGAAACAGAGGAGAGGAGGTTCGAAGACCCCCTGTTTCACTTGGAGAGAGCGCGTGTGTGTGTGCGTGTGCGCACGTGTAAGCGTCTGAGGCTGCCTCCCAGCTGAGCCCTGCTGCGAGCGCGACTTTATCTGCGTTCAATCACGCTGGTGAGGGAGCAGGCCAGATCGTTGGCCACCCCGGGCTTGCGGACAGTGAAATATGGCCACAATTAGCCCTGGACACAGTTCAATGATGATAAAGAGCATTCGCACCTTTTAGACCATGATTAAAAGGCCTGCCCACCACTCGCCCACTGATAGAGAGAACTAATTCCACATTATTATTATTATCATTACCAGCGTCTTGATTATAATGCACTCACCCATCTTTCCTTGCACTCTCTCTCTCTCTCCGTCTCTCTCTCTCACTCCTAAGCCACAGATAGACGCAGGGGCCCCTTCTTTATCATTTGCACATCAGTGGCTGTGCATTGCTCCCCTGTCCGCCTCATTTATTTGGACTCTCTCTCCTCGCGTATACCTTCGCTACGCCATCTTTATTCCTGTCATTCAGTGTGCATGCGAGCTGGCCTATCTGCCTACGCAGCCACTTCTCCTGCAGCAAACAAACAGGGTGCTCCTGTACAGAATATTACACAGGCAGGCCCCATCAGCAACAGCCCTCCAATGTCACCCCCCATAGAAATAACCCTCCAGCAGCAGCAGGGAAACAGATACACAATCACACACCCCTGCCAAAAAAACATGCGGCAGGTAGAGGGGAAGAAAGTGTGTGTGTGTGTGTGTGTGTGTGTATGCGTGTGTGTGTGTGTGTGTGTGTGTGTATGAGTGTGTGTGTGTGTTTGTGTGTGTTTGTGTGTGTGTGTGTATGAGTGTGTGTGTGTATGAGTGTGTGTGTACAGGTAGGTGTGTGTGTGTGTGTGGGTGTGTGTGTGGGTGTAGAGGTGAGTCACTCCTTAGCCGAAAAGAGTTGATAAATGGAGGGGCCATAATGAAATGGAGACATCAAGGTGCATGAAAAGGAGAGAGAGAGAGAGCAAGACAGAAAGAGAGAAAGAGAGAGGGAGGGAGAGAGCAGTAATCCTGCAGAAGCATAGCTGTCTTCATAAGCAGAGGAAAGAACAAGAGAGAGAGAGAAAGAAAGAGAGAGAGAGAGAGAGAGAGAGAGAGAGAGAGAGAGAGAGAGAGAGAGAGAGCAAGAGGCGCAGAGAGGAATAAGAAGGATCGCCTTTCGTCTGTGTTCCATCAAGGGAGAAATTACACATTTACTAAGGTTTTTTCTTAGCACGACGGCCCCCATAGATCAAACCACTGGATGTACGAGCCAATTTTCAACATGAAATATAGACACCAGGAATCAATTTCACCTGTGTTCTCCACCCTCACCCCCCCACACCACCAGCACCTCCACCACCTTCCTTCTCCGCACGCCAGCAGCTGCTGCTCTTTTAGCCCCGAGGATCAGGCCATGCTTTATGGCTTTCCCCTTACACATATACTGTCCCATATACCTTTATTGCAAATGTCGCATGCATGTGAGATATAAGTATATTAAACAGACTTATTTAAATAAATCACACCCACCTTAGTCTATAATTGAGTCGGATATTCTGCCTCGGCGAAAACGCTCGGGCCCTGACAAGGGAGATCAGAGTCATCTGTCAGAGGCTTACCAGACATTATCAAAAAAAATGCATGGACTAAGAAAGTGAGCTTTTAAAATTAAATAAATTCCATTAGAATTATGATGAACTCATCATTGTGAAAAAAGGGAAAGAAGGAGTAAATATTTGAATTTTATTCATCTTACATATTCATTGCATCATTTCATTACACAGTTACATTTTACCTAATCATATATTTTAGCTAGTTGTATTTAGACAGTGCACGTTTTGTACTAGAATTCAGCTTCATCAACAGTGACCCTAATAAGGAGGAAAAAACAAGTAAAAGCTGATCTTGATTGCAGATCATTCTTGACAGTGAGTGTTTTTATGCACCATCACGTCAGTGAATCTACTGTGTGTGTCCAAGTCTCCGAAATCAGGACATGAGTCACATGCTCATTTCCTTTCTGAGCAGGAACACAGCTGTATGGTGTGTACAGTGTGACGAGAGCTGACCCCTGACGCACAAACCTTGTGGACACGATGCCAGGAGTCTCGCATACAAGCAGAGTGTGAATCCTGTAAAACTGGCAGTTCATAGATGCCCCAAGACTGGAAGAGGGAGAAGAATGGGATACAATTATTCGTACATGAAGACAAATATCAGAAAGTAAGAAAGAAAAAAAAAGACAGAAAGAAAAAAAGAAATTTAAACAGTCATCTCAAACATCCAACTGACAGAAAGAAAACAGAAAGGCAAACAAACAAGTAAACAAAGGGGAAAAAAGAAAGGAAACAGAAAAAAGACATAAAAGAAATACAAGAACAAAATACACAGGAAAAAAATAAGCAAGTGAAAATAAGAAAGGAAGAAGTTTAAAAAAGAAAAAAGAAGAAAAGCAAACACAGAAAAGGAAGAATTCAACACCTGAAATAAAGAAGGGAAGACGGAACCAAACAAAAGAAAGAATAATGCATCTGAAATAAAGAAAAGAAGAATTAAATACAGCTGGAAAACTGAAAAAGGCAAATAAACAAACGAAAGAATCAAGCAACTGAAAGAAAGATAGGAGAGAAAAAGGAAAGCATGAAGAAGAAAAAAAAGCAAACAAAAGAAAGGAATGAGTAAAGAGGGAGCTGCTGCACTTCATTCGTCCTGCAGGCGGGTGGTGTGAAGTGTGTGTGTGTGTGTGTGTGTGTGTGTGTGTGTGTGTGTGTGTGTGTGTGTGTGTGTGTGTGTGTGTGT
>JBBMFX010000073.1:67760-83841 GCA_037832545.1 Rhabdalestes septentrionalis | reverse complement strand
TGTGTGTGTGTGTGTGTGTGTGTGTGTGTGTGTGTGTGTGTGTGTGTGTGTCTCGAGTCCTCCTGCAGTACAGACTCATCTGTAGTGAAGTTCAGCTGCAGTCAGTGTGTGCGTGTGTGTGTCACAACGCAATTACTCCACGCGCAGGCGGGGTGGGGGGTGTTAGCAATAAGTAGTGGGAGGATCTTCATGTAAAATTCACTTAGGTGCCATATTTTTCCTCCTGGACAAGATTAATTGTATTATAACTCGTTTCGGGGAAAGAATAATGGCGTGGCCGCCGTGCAGCTCCAACACTCGGGCTCACGGGTATTTCTTAATCCATCCGGCAGAATTGAGGTTAAGAGGGGATCTCCTGGAGGTTATCTGGCTCCCCCTTTACGGGAGCGAGCCGAGATGGATGGGCTAAAGAGACGGTCATATTCATATGGTAATGCCCCATTGTGGCAGGTCGAACTGGGTTTTCTTACTCTCGGCTGTAGGGAAATTGAGCCGGGCACTTTATCACCGGCCGCCATGTTGCTTCGGGACAAGCCAGCTCTCTGAATTAGACATGTCTTTTTTTGTGAGACGTGGATTACTTCATGTAATAAAAGACCATGGGGAAAAAACCTTGATAACTCAATCCACAATAATTTCATCAGGCTATCTCCTCTCACCGTATTCTCTGGTTTTGGGGAGAATTCTGACAACAGGCTAATCTCTCCAAACCGAGAATGGACACGTTGGTGCTGATAAAAATCAATAACAAAAGCTGCAACCGATGAGAGTTACAATCCTCGCCTTTATTCCACAGCCTTCTCCGCCATTCTTTTAAATAAAACATCAGAGCAGCCCTCCCAGAGGGGTATTTGCAGATATACATCAGTTAATTTGATGCTCGAGACATAAACCGGAGGCTATTGGTGTTATCAAAAATGATGAACAAGATGGCAACGTCTAGAAGAGTTGTCAGTCTCCTCAAGAGGCAAAGATATTCATCCACGGTCTTTAATAAATACTGAAATGTTTGAAGGAGGGGAAAAAGGATTGGCCCATAATTCTATACTAATACAACTCCTTATCATTTACTTATTCCAGGACATACAAACCCAATAATTATAGCTGTGACTGTCCTGATCACTGTTTTGTGACCTCATAAAAAGTCATAAAGCACTGGCACACTGTGCCAAAATAATAATAAAAGTGACTGATATTTTAAAAGTATGTAAACAGGAATTATCTGAAAGAATTAACCATTTTTTCTAAGTTTGACGGAGTAATTTAGAATATTTTAATGCTAAGAGGTCTTGGGTTTTACTCAGGGTCTATTTCCTGCATTTTGATTGCATTTTTTTCTCCAAACGTCCACTTGACATTTACGTGATTTTACGTACCCAAAACAGTCATCATTTTCAGCTTCTCCTCATACCTCAAAATTAAACAGGCTGTTTTTATTACTGTGCCTGTCAGACTGATGAATAGCTTCTGTTGTTACTCCATGTAACTTCAGCATGAATGGGCAGGGTTGCTGTGTGCAGAACCAACAACTGTATGAATATGTAATTCTCATAATTCACTGAGATGTACGCCAAATCATTGCAAGTTATTTGATGTGAAACAGAGAAACCTAGTGGCCTGTACTCATGGTGGTTGTGAGAGGAACAAGTAAGCCAAGCTGACTCCTCTTGTATGAAATAATGTTTGTTAAATAGTGAAATATGATTTTCTTTATTTAGGGACAATTTCACCTTACAAAATACTTTTAAATAAATTTAAAAGGCCTTTCCAGGATGAAACCTTCTCTTAAAGTTATAACTTTAGGCAGCAGACAGTGAATTCACAACCCTTTCATGTTGTACCTTATGATGTACACTTTAGAGACATTAAACCCTTTAATATCTGGCCATTACCACTGTGAAAAACGTCACAATTCTGTATGAACACAGCATCTCACATCCATTCATTTTGACCGATTCGTTCACATTTGATCGATTAAATTAAGCAGGAATTTTGAAAAATCAGTGGAGTTTCCCTTTAATTCAATCAAGAGTTCTAGCCACTGAAGCAACTTGGCCAACGATTTGTTTTCTTTTTGTTTTTGTTGCAGCACCATCTGAAAAAACACATCCATGCTTTACCTTAGGCTCAAATATGTTTACAGACCAAAGGTACATTTTTGAGAGGTGGGAAAACTGCAGTGATTCCTACACTCATGTTTTAATGAGTAATCCCACAGATTAAAGCAGAGCGTGTTAAGACATCAGTACTGGGTGGCTGAAAGAGAAAGTGATTACGCTGCCTACAGTGGTTTTCTCTCCTGGATTTGATTAAGTTGGGCGCTGGGTTTGTTGACCGTCGCTCACTCTTTGAGTGGCCATTGGATTTTTGTGTCCCAGTGCTTGTGTGTGCATTTTTCTCCATATCTTCCAGATGCTTGCTGGGTCCTAATCAATAGACATATTAATCATTTGGGAGAAGGGGGGGGGGGGGGAAGACGTGACAAACCAATTATTAATCTGCCCTGTCAAGTCCAATACAGTAATGAATTTACTAAAAATGGTCTTAACTTCATCCATTCATTAAGTGCTGATGGGTGGCAGACTTCACAATGTCACCGGATTTTCTCCGGTATTGACGCCAGGCCTGGCAGCTAATTTACAAGCCTGCCTTTTCGTGCACAGCTCCAGTCTGCCCTAATAAAATGGAGCTTGATAATCGTTAAGGGGCCTGTCGGACAGCTCTGTCTGCCAGTGCCCAGCCACCTCTGCACAACTCAAAGTCTACTGACATCCAAACCCTAACAAGAGTGTAGCATGTGTGTATGCGTGTGTGTGCGTGTGTGTGTGTGGGGTAGATGCATGTGTGTCGATGCTTGCGTGTGACTCAGCTCATGCAGTTGTTGAGTATGAGACAGGATGAAGGAAGAGGAGGACAATGTCCCCACCCACACAAAGCACAACCTTTACATAGCCTCCTCCCCAAGCAGGTCCCAAAAACACACCCAGATCAGAACAGCTCCAGCCACCTGAGGGCGCCGCCTTTGTGCACTCATTTAACTCACTTCTGTGTCTTCATCAGCTTTTATTGATGACTGTTTTACGCCCCACTAAACCTACTATTGACTACAGACAGATCAAAGACGGATGATGCATCGAGAAATCATTTACTGGGACAACCTCGCTGCGGTAACTGCAATTAATGATCGCCCCATGAGCTGACGAGCTCCTGATTCATGTTACTAGCTGCCGGAGGAAATGCAGGCACTTTGCTGCTTTCATCCACATCTGAGATTCCAAAAAAAAAGAGAGCGGCCCCTCATTGCATCCCATATGCACAACAGTACTGCGAGCTCAGGCTAAGATCATGTACTATTTATACACTTACTGTTGTGGAGTGGCGACCCTTCCCTCGGCCCTCCAACCCCAAATTTGCATACAAATGAAGTTCTAAATGGGCTCAATGACATAATTGACTTGCAATTAGAAATATTCCAGAGCTGGTCACTCTGCAGTGGACAGAGCAGCGACAAAATGAGGGGAAAAAGGCCTGTTTAGCATATTAATGAAGCTCATTAACTGCCACTTCACCAGGCTGACAAGAGAACTTATATATGCGATGGCCCCAACAGCTTAATTTGAAACGTGAGTTCCCCACTCTAATTGTTTTTGAGCATGTTTTTTTCCCTTTTGATGGCTGCGGAAACAGTGGCGTTTTGTGGTCGACTGAATTTACGCTGTGGACTGTGGTCTCGCTGGCACCATCTCACTAAATCAACTGCTGTTCTCAAGACCAGCGGGAAACAAATACAGCAAGCTCTGTCAAGCAAATCTTGATATTTCGGTGCACCAAACATGCTGATATTAGTCATTACAGGCTTTAGACACAATAAGTAGACTTGATGTCGATATTTCCAATGAGTAGCAACTGGAAAACTAGGATTTCATAGCATTAATGTAGCAATGTAAGCCTTTGTTGCAGCTTGGCTGAGAACAGAAGTTTAACTGAAGTTTAATGTGTAGAGGCTTGAGTATGGTTGAATTTTACAGAAACCATTCCCGACCCCCCAAACCCAATGATCCCATCTGGCATCAAGCATTTGAAAATGGCTTTGCTAGAATATGTTGCACAAACACTGATCCTCACAGACCTTCCAGGAGCTTGATTTTATTTCATAAGGCATTGGTCAAGAACCAGTTAGGTACCACTTTCAATACCCAGCCCTACAGGCATTCACAAAAAAACATGATTTGTATTAAGAGAACAAAAACAATACAACCAAACCCTACCAATTTATTAACGAAGGCTAGTGTGAGAGAGTAAAAAAAGAAAAATCCTTAGCATCAAAAGATTTAGCTTTACCATGGCAACGAAAAAACCTGGTGCCACTTGATATGAAGGGCAATCTGTATGCAGAGTGTTGTACAGTTCTGTGTGTTCTAAAAAAGTTTTTCTTCTCTGCTGGACAAATAACTGACCTGAGAGAAGCCATCCTCAAAACTGACTGGTCAGCTGTAAAAGTTTTTAATTTAACCATGTGGTTTTAAAACACAAAACATGTTGCCTATTCTAAAGGTTTGCTCTTCAGTTTGCTGCTACATAGACAAAAGTGAAAAGAAGATGCTCTAATACATGAAATACCGTGAAAATTTAACATCTAGTGCACTGTTCAGCCTAAAACATCTACATGAAGGGCTTTCAACTTTTGTTTGTCGCCATGAAAGGCTTCCTCATTTCTAGTCATGTGCACTTTTTGACAACCTCTTTGCAGAGCACCTTCATTAGAGACTGGGAAACAAAAGTCCCTGGAAATGAGAAGCATACTGGACAGAGCGACGGCTCTCTTCCACGGCTAAAGCGCCTCCATTCCAAGGGCTTGCAGAAAGGTGTGTGTCCAAGTGCAGACTCCAGACTGTGAGTGATGGGCCAGTGCAGCTTCCCGCTGCCTGCGAGGCTGAGGGATGAAGCCTGGCTCTTTTGTTTGCAGGGTGCCTAATTATCCGCCGGTGCAGCTTTCTCTGAGTGTTTGTTTGTGGCTGGGCTGTGTGTGTTGGTGCGCGTGTGCTTGTGTGTGTGTATGTGTGTAGGGGCGGGTGTTATCGTGCAGACAGATTTAGCACCCCCATATTGTAAACACGGGCCCCAGTCGCTTCCCCCGGCTTGTTAACATCATCTGCGTCACTCAGCTCACCGTTACTGTCAGGGCCTGGCTGCGCCCGCCGCAATCAGCATTAACCATGTCAGCCTCCTAATGGGCCCGCCGTAAAAACTGGCTGACAGGCCAGCCAGCGTTGAGCTGCGCTCTTAGACAAACTGCCTTGCGTGCCTACGCCTGCCCACACATACACACACACACACACACACACACACACACACACACACAGACACACACACGAAAACACGAACGCACATTTTCACATACTGTAGATACATGCAGCCATAGACAACTAGCACTCCAGTTAGCTGAAAAATACACACACACACACACACACACACACACACACACACACACACACACATACAGTGTCTCATCACTTCTAGCAGAGCCAGAGCCAGCAGAGCCACTAGTGTGTCGGAGCTTGCAGAATGGAATTATAATAACAATAACAGGGCCACCCAGATCCATTCTCCTGTCAACAAGTGGAAAACAGCCACTTGGTAACCACTGCTATTTCTAAGCTGCCATTTTCCAGCCTCGTTCAGTGACCCTCCGCTGGGCCTGTGGCTGCATTCTGGAAAACATTACTCTATCAAATCAATAAAGCTCTGGCTCTGCTGCCGTTTTTTTAAGGTGAACTTAATGCTATGCTCACAATCATTTTTCTCCGGACCATCAAGCTGTAACCCTGCCGTAGTCACACTGAAGCCGAGACACAGCAACAACCGAAGCCAGGGAGCAGCACTTTAATACCAAACCCTCAGCTTTGGTTAATCACCTCACACTTCACGTAGAGCAATGCATTAGGGAATCATTTTTTCAAGACAGGACCCGCTATTCGTGAGGTACCGCAAACTGACAACTGTCAAACACCTGTGAAAACTTCACACCTATAGGGAAACTGTGAAGCTGAAATCCAATAATTCATGCATATCTCTGCAAATGTCGATGCACAGACATTTCTAAAATGCAGAAATAAGGACCATGTCTACCCACAGCATACATTTTCATAGACATCTATTAGGATAGTGGTGGACAATTGGTAAAAAAAAAATACTTTTCTTGTATCTGTGCTTTTAAAAGGGATTTACATTTTTAGGACATTTACAATCCCTACATTTTATTTCACATTAAAATATCCTATTTTATACTTTATACTACTTTCTGTAATATAATTTGAAGTAAAAATGAGATTTTCTACTAAATTTCTAAATTTTGACACACATTACTCAGACCCCCAAAAAACTCAGAACGTCGAATCACAGTTTAGCAACTGGGCTGGACAAATCTGACCAGTTTTCAGAAATGGCATAATGTTGCACAGGATTGTTTCAATTAAGGATCATGGATGGGAAGTGAAATTTTATTCATTACCTAAACAAAAGACACACTTTATGTATTTTTATGTACACATTTAAATGTTGTACTTTCAGGAGACATATGCGCATTATTAATGTAATATGAGCAATATTGTATTAAGGGTAGCTCTGATTCACTCTACTAGACTTGTGTACTTTGGGCACCACTGGGAGGACAAAGGAAAATCTAATTTTGTCATGGCTCCAAATGCCTGATTATAGAGACTGGTCACCTCTTGTTATTACAAAAATGGTCTTCCTCATGCAAGATGCCCACAATACAAGGTGACTTGTGAAGTACACATTTTACTTATTAGGTCTTTCTCCATATGGAACGTTTGGAGGATCAAATCAGGCAAAGTGCCTCTCCCCAGGCTCAGGTAAAATGATCTCTCATGAGACTTGAACTTGCAAATGCCAGGTCACGCATACATAAAGTATATATTAATACTGATTTGCCATTTTATGGGTGACTATGGTCTAATAGGAAACTAAGAGAAGCCATAAAGGTATATTACTGTGGTAAAAAAAGAATTACAACCATGCATATCTTCAAGGGAAACAAAGTCTAAACAATATCTAATGATAATGTAATGAGCCTGAAAGAGACAAATAGACTGAAAATATCATTAAAGATATTGGAATGGATCACATGATTAATAGTCATTTAACATCCTTGCTAGTATAATTTGGTGTTAAACAATGCACAATCCCATTTTGGTGTAAAATCATTTTGTAAATTAGTTGCTAATGGTGCTTATATTTGTAAACCAGTTTAAATAGTGCTTTTTGTCAGCGTTTATATCATATTTACTTAACTGACTATTCTGCTTTGGTCAGTTTTAATATATACCCTTAAATATAGGTGCCCAAAGGATTGTCCAACCTATGTAAATATTCATTACCAATTTAAGATTCTTTTTCTACAACATTTTCTTTGGAATTAAAAAAATGCACTCATGAATCTCATTCAAATTTAAAAACATTCTTTTTTATACAAAGAACCTGTGGTGTCTTTATTTTTAAGATTATATTCAGGTGTACATGTAAATATGTTTATTTAGATTTATTTTCCTATCCTCCTAAGACATTTGCACGTACATTTACCTGAATAATACTCAACACACTGCTTCTGCGTCTGTGGATCCGCTGAATATTATTCTTAGTCAATCAGAGAATGAAGTTATACAAGACAAGAACATTCTAAAAATAAAACCGCTGAGGGTCATAAATTTGACATTTAGACTGTCACATTGACTTCAGGATCCAACCAGCCTGTATTCTTCAGCAGATCAGTCAGGTTGAAGACGCTCTCACGAACAGTATCATCAATCGAGAGAGAGAGCGAGAGAGAGTGAGAGGGTGAGAGAGAGAGAGAGAGAGAGAGTGAGAGAGAGAGAGAAAGATCAGGAGAGGGAGGACGCACCAGCACGTCAGATGCTGGCCTTTGCGCAAATGGCTCTCGGGGCAGAAGGGCTAACTGCCTCCCCGCTCACGGCCGATGGGCGCTTTTTGGGCCGCAGCTCTGAGACGATGCTTCTCCAGGTAGACTGAAATGGCCATGGCGGTGAATGCGCTTGACCTTTCCCTCCCTGCTCTAATCTGATTGTGCCTCCTTTATGTAATCAGCCACTAAAGGTCACTGGGCTATTTAACATGGGAACCCTTTAGCTATGGAATTTGCCTTGCAGTAAATTACCTTTATTATGTTTCACTCGCATGTCGCCCATGCAAAAAGCTACTTAACTCCTTGGGGTGTCAAGAGTCCTACAAGCGATAACGTTAATGGTTAACAGCCTACAGAAGTCTGTCCCACTGCAAGGTAAATCATGTGATGAATTGGTAAATGAGCGAAGCGATGGGGGAGATATACTTGAGGAGCTTACGGGCTGATGAAATTGAGCAGATGTAATGACTTCAGCAAAAGTACCTCTAACCATGACTGCGTGTGTTTACATAACATAATGTATCAGAATTATGTGTCTAATCCTAATAAGATGTTTGATTGCAGCCTATAAATTAAATCTCAATGCTGGAACCCAAGGCCTCCAGAAAGCCTGGGGTGGGCCACTCGCTCTGCCTATTTTTTGAGACATTTATCGGATCTTCAGCAAATATCAAATCCATACAAGCAAAATGTTCTGAGGAACAGAATGTAATAAAATGTCACACTTGGTCTGACACTTTGCCTCAGGAGTAATATTAACCTGGGATAAAAATCGTGTGTCAGTTTTATTCTATTGTGTTTTTAGTAACTGTAGGATCAAGAGGAGCATGCTGAAAACGAACCCCAGTGGTTTGTCAGTACCGGAGATCTTTATCAGCCCCCCTATCAGGCAACACTAGCCATTTGTTACCAGTTAACAGGACTGGCAGTCAGGCTTTGTTCAAACAGGCAGTCCAGATCCAATTGTTCAGGCTATTTCAGCAGGACAAGTTTCAGCTATCAGGTCAGATTTCATGCATGGTTTTTTTTCCTGGGCAGTGGTTCTTGGTGTAAAAACGTGAGACAAGAAGTTGGTGCTGCAGTAAACTTTGTGGGCCTTTGTTTTACAGTCACCTTCAGGAAAGTCTGTCTCACCAGCTTTCATGCTTTGGTTTTGTCATACATGCTGTCAAGCACAATACTATTGTGAAACCTGGTATGGCCATTCTCCCAGTTATATTTGCTATGGAATGGTACACATACAATTCTAAAATCTTGATCAGCTGACTTGTTTTGCCCACTGCTTAGTCATCATACATCAATGTGAAATATGAGGTCTACAGATTTGTTTTTCACAAAATTCTCTTTCATTTTAAATATCTAAATAGTTAAAAAAGGAGCAGGAAAAAAGGCTAATGCTGTACCTTCAAGTCCCTTTCACACATTAACTGCAACCGTAACCTTACTAACAAAGCGGTTAAATTTGAGAATAAAAAAATATATTAAAGACAGACATTAAACAAACGTTATGTTTGCTTAAACACAAAGCTAAAACTAAGAAACCCAGCTAGGCTGCAGCTAGCTATGGGTGTTGGGTGGAAATGGACATGAGTAAATGGGTAGGAAAACGTAAAAATAAGAACAAACAAAACTACTAATGGGTCATGCTTAATCATTCTAAAATAGTTGTGTGCAAATCCAGGTATTATAACAAACGGATGGGTCCCTAAGTGTGGTCATGTGAAGTGGTCATAAAAAAGTAAAAAGTTTCCTCCCTTCTCTCCTTCAGAAATGATCTGCATTTCCTCCACAGCCTGTCCTCAAATGTTATTATGAAATGAGGAGCTCTTTAACCCACACACTATAATCCAGCTCTGCTCTGAAAAAGGTCCAAATGAGATAATTCATTTCTGTTTGCTCTAAATGGGAAAGCATCGTTTTCTAATAGAATCATATTTCACTCGGACTAAAAGCTTCCTCAGGAACAATTAAAGATAACAGATGAACATTGCCTTATTCGAACAGGTCCATCCGTATATGTGTCCATAACTCTAGTCCAATTGTGAAACTGCCTTTTTGCGAATGTGCTGCTACATTTAATATGTTACTATCCCATTCATTAATCAGGGGCTAATGAGATTGAAGCCTCACCGTTGACCAGGGCTGAGTTCTGCTTACTCAGGTTGTGAAAACTCAACAGTTTTTTTTTTGCACAGAAATCTCTTTCATTTAAAATGTAATTTAAAAAGAAGCTGCAAAGAAAAGGCCAGTGCAACACATTCAAGCCTCATTCACACATCCACTGCAGCCATTAACTTTTCAACACATCATCAGGAGGAGCAGTATTTGAAAAATCATAAAATGGACATTACAAAGACTTGCTTCCAAGTGCTAAATCGGTATAATGGTCAGTTGTGTCCATGTATGAATATAACAGGTAATTTCCATAAGTGCTGACAGTGAGCAAGAGAACATGTTCACACAACTGGTGCAAGCCAGAGGAAAGAAAACAAGTTACGGTCAAGAAGAGGGTCATTTGCACAAAGGTACAAAAACAGAAGACAAGATTTGGGAACTTCTTAAGGTAAGGACCACCTCCTGTCTAAAATATTTGTGTTAAAAATATATTTCCATTAGGTGCATGATACATGTGTGAAAGGGCAAGTCAGGACATTGTCCGAACCTGATTTTCGTCATGTTTTCATGTGTTAAAACGGCTTCAGATGTTTTGCACCCCACATTAAACGGAAGCAAACAGCAACACTTAACAAGTACTCTACTATACTAGTTTTTTGTGCACATTCTCGCACTTCATTTGGCAGAATTTATGCACTCAATAACCCCAGTAAATCTCAGAATATGCATTTACGAAATTTAGATATCCAAACTTATATATCATACATAATAATAAGCACATAATAAAGCAGCCAGCCTACAGCATCTGACCAGGTAATGTGGAACAATATCCTCTACAAACAGGGTTTTTTTTTCTGTAGGAGTTAAATATTTGTTTTAAGTCAATTCTTTTCATTTGGACAATTGAAACAATGAACTAAACATAGGTAGCAAACAAACCAGCAAATTCTGAGGAACTACAGTAAGGTCCTCTGGGGCTTCTCAGTGCATAATTCCTTTTATTAAATCTAATTAAACAGAGGAAAACCAAGTCCCTGATATAATTCACAATGAGACAAGTGGTGCAAATTAGCATTAAAATGATAATCCTCCCTATTTGGGTGTTTCATCTTGGGCAATTTTTTTGAGGGATCTCCTAGAGCAGTCTTAGACACAGTGGGCGCAGTCTTAAGACTAATAGCGTGCTTAGGCTAAACCACTTATATATAGGTTACCCATTATCAGGCTTGGAACAACAGTGCTTTAGTAATAAGGAGAAAAGAAATAAGTAAATATGGGTTCCAATCTGCTGCTCTGGGGTTCCTGACCCCATTTCTCCGTGGCACTATCCATTGCCCCATACAGCATGGTCAGCGGAGTGAAAGAAAACCAAAGCTGCGGGGCAAACGGACTGCCTTCTCGTTGCACCCTGTCCAAGTTGAGACTCCATCCATTTTCTGACAGTTTGCAGTTTGCGCGCGTTCCTTTGGCTCCTAAGAAAAATGGCTTTGGCAAAAGGGTTTTAGAGAAATGTCAGGGCTGAAACAATTCAAAGGATTTGAAGGTGGGCGCAAGCCTGGAAATGGCCACTTGGAAGAGGTTTAATGGGATGGACACCTCCTCTTGGCCAGGGGTCAGGTAAATACTGCACAAATCAAGAAGAGAATATCTGGTTTCTATTATTTAAATGACATTGTGCAGGGGATGGAATTGCTCTGGCACAGGCGAATGGAGAGCGGCAAGAGGGAGATGATTTAATGTAATGGGAGGAATAAAGCATCATTAGTGCAAATTAACTTTTGTCAGCTGAGGTGATCTTGTTGGGTACTAATGCCATTGGCAGTCGCTGAAGGTGGCAATTTATGCAAGACGGGGGTAGGGTGAAGTGAAGTGCACCTCGCCATGCATTTGCCTCCCAGTGGCAGGTAGGTCACAGCCGCCACTATGAGTTTTGTCTCCTAGAGTTTGAGCAGTGCCAAGACGAGGGATGCCCATGTTTAATTCATGCCGTTTTGTGTTTAAATCGGGGCCAGGAATGGGCAGCAGTCCATTAATTAGTACCGAACGGCCATTCAAAACAAGATCGGCCTTGTATAGGTCGCCCATTCTGCTAATTCAAGAGGGAAACACACCTCCCTTGAGCACCTGCTGGGAGGTTTTAAGACTAAGGTTTAATAGTGAATTCATCTTCATCAATTTATAAATATACTGAACAGCAAATTCAACCCTCTTGGTATCTACGTAAAAATACAACTGATGTTTCACAACATGGTCAAGTACCACTGAAACTCACACTGTAGGGTTTACTAGACTGAAGTAAATAATCAAATGGAGTATGTACACAATTAAAATCTAAATAGACTACATTTATTTGGGGACAAACCTATGGAGTTACAATGTACTACATTTACCAGCATTTATTATTATTTCTCTTCAAATTGTATTTGTCACATACAATGTCATACTAAGTACAACATGCAGTGAAATGCTGTTTGCAACACCCAACCTTAGGATACAGTAGAAGAAAAACAAGTAGCAACATTATGAGAAGAAGATGGTAAGGATGGTGGAGATAAGTAAGTAGTTTAAGTGCAAATACTTCACATAAAGGCTGTGATGTTAATTGTAATGCTTCGATCTGGAAGCAAGTTTCAAGCTCTTGTATTGTAACCTTGAGGACGTTTTGACCTGCATTGCTGTTATACAGCATTCCCACCTCTGATTATCACTTGCAGTCAGTATCACGGATTCCAGTATATCAACATCCAAGCATTCGTCTGCCAACTCAGAGTCTGGGCTTTGAAGTAAAAAACACCGGGTTTAAATAGTTGTTTTTTGCCAATGTCCTTTTCTGTTGTATGGGAACATCTGAAGAGCTGCAGATTGAATGCAAACAACCTCTTTGTCCTGACTGTGTTAACACATCTCATTCAACTCCACCTAGCTTTTTTTGATGCACCTTAATCAGTGGCATCTGTGTCAGCCAGGACAATGTAAATTCACACTGAAGATGTGCTGCTGGATATTGAGAACTAAAATAAAACAGAGGCATTAAAAGACACAGAGGAGAAATACTTTACATTAAATTATTGAAATATGTCAAATCTAATGCCAGAAAATTACAAGTCAATTTGATTTCATTTCAGTTTGAAATTTCACTTAGAATTACAAAACACGAGGCAGCCAGCATCCCAAACTAATCTAGAGTGTGCATAATGCTATAATTAAGTGATCTGTGTCAACTTGCAATACAAAAATACATTGCAAATGACTGTGCTACTGGTAAGTTTAAAAAAAAAGAAAAACTGTTTTTCCTTTAATGGAAATTATATAATGCGATGCACAATAATGTCACTTGGATTTTATTCCAAGTAATGTTGAATCCTTTCACCTGGATCATTTGTTATGAAATATGCAGACAATATGGAGTGCATCTACTTTAGAATAATATGCTAACTGTTAAATATGCCTACACAGCTATGATAAATCAAGAGGGGTTATTCAGTGAAGTGCTGTGAGGTCCCTTACTGAATGACGTGCTAAATGTCTATTACTGCATACTTTATTGCACCTAATCAAAAGATACTGTAGACACCTCAGTCCCAGCACCAGCTGGTAGCCCTCTGGGTGTCTTCAATAGAGAAAACACCAAGCGCCGCTTCAATATGTGTGGACCTGGATTTACCAACAACAGTGCCAATTCAGTGAGAGCTTCTAAGGTACAGAAAAGAAAACATCTGGCTGGTTTGGAAGCAAAAACGTTGAAGTATCCTTGAAGTCTTACAGAAAGTTGTCACAAAACAGATCAGAGTTTAATAAACTAAAACAACTGACCACAGAAATTGGTGTGAATTGCAGAAGGTATTGGGCTATATTCTTGGACATTTCTGGCAAATATAACTCCTAGGATTAATTAAATATTTATTTACAGTCAGTACATGAGTTGCTGCTGTACCACATATACAAAAAACATCAACGAGTGTGACACAGCCACCCCAACGTTGGTAGACTTTGTATTATCACTTTAACAAATGGGTTGTGGCAGAAATGTGTAATTAAGTCACCCTTGGTTCATGTTTACGAGTCTAGCTTAATTATTTGGTGTACTTAACAAAGTTACATGGTAACATGGTAAAAAATAATGTGTAATGCAAATGTGCTTTTGCTTTACATTAGTATCTTTTGAGATGACCAGTGTTATCTATTCAGCAAAAACACAGAAGCAGCAAAATGTTTAAGATGACTAATTGAAAAGCATGTCTCACTCACTGTTTTGCACACAAAGCTACTCAAGTAAACATGGCAAAGTAAGACTTTGGTCAAGTATGACATATCTAAATAAAAGCTTACTCCAAACAGCTATTCTTTAGGCTGCTAAAACACAGCTTTGCAACAAACAGTCTTAATCTATCCTTGGACACTGAAAAACAGTATTCCAGTTTTAGAATTCTGTTATTTAAGGGTCTAAAATGGTATTCATCTCTCATCGGCTTTGTGTTGATTTGAAAGTGTCCATCAAGACTTTCCCTTTTTGGATTTCAGGGCAAATTAATGATTTGTTCATTTGATTGTAATTGACACAGTTTCAAATATAGACCATTTTGAATTAAATGTTTTTATTATGTTTAAACACTTTTACAGTTAACTGCCTTTACAGTATACATGGAGTTTAAGTCACTCACACTGAAGGTACAAGTCGTTTTTCAGCCCAGACAGTGACCTTTGTTTGTTTGTTTGTTTGTTTGTTTGTTTGTTTGGTTGGGGTTTTTTTGTTTGTTTGTTTTTTTTGGGGGGGGGGGGGTACAGGGGCTTGGGAGGATGGTTGATTTTGAAAACTGTACAATTGTCTTGAAACGCATATTTTTCTTTTTCTGTTAGCAATAATTTTTATTGTCATTTTAGAGAGGAGAAGAAAGAAAAAAAACCCAGTGTATTATCTTAGATTATTACCATAACACCCGCCCACCGACACGCCCACCGACACGCCCACCGACACGCCCACCTGGTAGAGTTATTCATTACTGAGAATATCCAGGACATTGCAGTGTAGAACATTAGAGAGTATCACTTAATCACAAGAACATTAAAACTACACATCAATACAAAATAGACTGTTAATCTTTAGATGTAACAAAATCTAATCAAATGTAACACTCCAGGTGTTCAAGGTTTTTGACTTTGCACCATGGTTGAATCGCATATTTTCCTAATGTGAGAACCCAATAAAGATACATGTGAAAAAAGAATCGAACTAATAACTGGTTGCGCAGAACACAGAGATCCTCTGTATTTTTTTTTGGTGTTTTTTTTTCTTGGCAATATCGAGTTTTTCACATATTTTAGTGCATGTAGAAAGTGAGGAGTTGAGAATGTGTGGCCCAGTTGAGCTCGGGCAGTTTGTCATCACCTTGTATTTCATTAGCAGGGCAGTTACAGGGACTCTTTAATACGCGACGCAGTAAAGTCTGCTGGACTCGATTGCACTAAACTCGCAGTAGCCTCTGAACTCTCAGCTGCTGGGGAGGAGTTAACGGAGCCCGGCGAGGCCGGCGGCGATCCCGCGGCAAAACAAGACGCTTACATCCGCCCCGTCCATCCCAGGCAACCAGAGAAAGGGCTGGGAGGAAGCAGGCCCTCGCAGGAGCCGGCGTTTGTGGGTAATTGTTGTTTTTAGGCTTAATGACAGGTCTGCAGAGGACACAACGCGGGAACGCTTTTACGACGGCCTCGTAACGCCGAGCTGTTTAATGTTTTGCCATCACCCCTGCTGGAAAACCCCTCAGGGTCGGGCGACATGTAATTACCCACTCTGTAGTTTCTTTAATCATTAAAGCGAAATCGCAAACAAACACTTCGAGACCACGAGGTGGGCGGAGTCTGGTACTTTCTAAAAAAAAGCACCTTTGATGTGACACGGTCATTTCTTTCGCTTCGAATCTCCTTGTTGGTGTAAAAACCTTATTTTCTGCCAGACTGTCTGATCTGTGTCCCACTGAGGAGATGAAATGAAAGAAATGTGAACAAATGTTTGACTGACAGGCTGCA
>JBBMFX010000073.1:22278-36599 GCA_037832545.1 Rhabdalestes septentrionalis | reverse complement strand
GTAGTTAGGTATCAGTGACAAGTGTTGATCAGGTGTACTGAGCTACAGTACCATAGGCGATTGGTGGATGTTGACTTGTTGTATGTCCCTCTGGATAAGGGCGTCAGCTAAATGCCGTAAATGAAAATGTAAATGTGAATGTAGTGCGATATGAGAACTTCACAATAAATACCTTCATATTGCTTACCCCTAGATGCAATGCATTTTACACCTTACCTGGCAGAGAATACAGGAAAACGCTTCGTCCTCCTCAGCCTGTTTCTCCATTTCAGCTGCTGTCAGCAAGGACTGTTTGTCGTCCACTGATGTTTCTGTGGCATCCTGGCCTTTGGCACCCAAGGCCATCCTGCTTCCTAAAGGAGTAGGCTGAGGGGGACACTTGGTGCTGGAGATTCTGCACAGCCCAAGAGTCATTAAATGAGCTGACTGGGCCATTTCTTCATCCTGGTCCTCAGTGCAGGGCATCCCATCAGAGAGAGGTCCAGGCAGGCCGTCTCTGGTGTCCTCCAGTTGGAACACGGCCTCCTCTTCACTGCCCTCTTCATGCCTGTCTCCCTCGAACAGCGTGCTCACCTTGACAAAAGCAAGCCCTTTGTGTCAAACCAATGTGCCAAACACATTGGGTCAATCATGAGAAGAATGCAATTGGATCTCACCTCACACGTCTGGGCCACATGGAGGTTGACCTCGGAGTTGGAGCTTAGGCCGATGTCGCACGGCGATGGGCTGATGTTCTGCAGCATACCGTACATGGGGAGCAGAAAGGACATGCGCTCCATGTCTATCTGGTCCTCGCTATTTTTTGAGTCAGAATGGAGGTCATAAGGAGACCCACTTTGGTGGTCCAGCACACCTTCTTCATCGACCCTCATCCCCACAGTCAAGCCGTCGTCATCCTCCTTTTCCAGGCACGAGAGGTGGGGGCATGATGAAGGCGAAGAATGGCTCTCAGAGACATGACTTCTGATCCGGGCTTTCTGACTGCTGGTGAACTGGCAGACCCGACAGCGGAACACCTCCACTAAGAAGGCCTCCACCAGGTTGGACAGGTGAGTTTCGATTCCCTTGGCTGAGCTGCAGTAAAGGTGGGACGTGACGCTCTCCTCTGAAAGTCGCAAAGTGACAGGCTGGACATCTTGATATGCATCTTTAATCCCACCCATGATGTAAACTAGTGACAAAGAGAGGATACACACAGTCAAATCTGGATCCATCCTAAACATGAAAATGCAGCTTGTGCTTACTGTCCCATGCATTTGACTCTACATGTCCTCTCTTTAATCTCATCCATGATGGGAACTAGTGATAAAGTGAGGACATAGACACACAAATCTGGATCCATTCTACATTTACAACACCTAGCAGGCACTTTTATCCATAGTGACTTCCATTCCCTAATTACAGGAGACAGACTCCCTGGAGCAACTTGGGGTTAAGGGTCTTGCTTAGGAACCCAGTGGTGGTATGCTGAAGGTATACAATATAGGTAATATAGACATGATATGTAAGTCTATAAAGCGTCTAATGTTTATTAGATAGGATTCAAACCCATGACCTCTTGGTCCAGAGGAAAGCATCCTACCCACATCCTTTAGGATGGATCCAGATTCAGTCTCAATAGGATGACCACATACTCTTTTTACAGTAACAAATGACATTTATAAGCTATTCTTACACTGTAACACGGGCTTTAGACATAATGGACCATTTGTTGTGTCCATACATCACACTCTTAGCACAAAAACAAACAGCAAAACATATGGTGAAGCCAATATAAAGATTCTGAAAATAAGCAACCTACAGTTTTAGAGAGGAAACTTCAACTTGATACAAGTTACACATCCAAGATTGTTTCTGCCCAGTTCAGCCATTCAGCTAGCTAGCTGGTCAAAATGAACTAATCTGACCTTAACCCTTTCTAGTAACCACCCAAATGATATAGGCTATAGCTCTAGTGTTACTTTTTGCTTAATCATTTTAGAATATGGGTAAAAATTCACTACAAAGGAGAACTTCTCATCGTTGTTGAAACCCTGCGAGCCACTCTTCGTTGTCACTGTTGTTGTTAAGGGTATAAAGGAAAGTGCACACCAAAAGCCCAAGCGTAGAAATATGTTTTCCTCTGGTAGAATAAAAAACAAAACCATGTGAACAGAGATCCTAAATAAAACAATCCGTGGCGTTTCGTTAAAAAAAGTGGTATTTTCTAATTCCTCTCTAATTCGTATCTACTTACTCTAGTCTACGTTACGAAATTACAGTCCGATCTTTGATTACGGTGCCTAAGATTCATCCACCGGGGCTAGCCAGCTAACTTGCTATTGCTAACATGGAGAAACTGATCAACGACGACCCAAACAATTTCGAGTAAGAGATGTTTACAATTCGCTTGCACATACAAATATACGTAAATATGTAATCATGGATTTGTTGTATAACAAAATACATCTGGTTGGATGTACTTAACGTTCAATTTTAGTCGTTAATATTTAGCAGATGCCATCTAACCTTACTGTTTTGCTAAACAGCAAGGCTAGCTAATTGTCCTAGCCTGCTGGCTCACAAATAAAACCATTACCAAAAATCGATGTGGTTCCAATTATACACAAATTTACGATGCAGAATTATCGAGGGGCTAGTTTAGATTCTTTTACTTGTAGGTTTTACGTGCAATGACATGGTTGTGCTTTAGTGTGACAACCTTAGCTTGTCAATCAAATTAAACCACAGGACTTTTTTGACTAGGTCCCATGCAAACTCACCAAGTACCTATACGAAAACATACATTTTTATTGTACATTTAAGGTGGCTTAATAGTTTTTTAAATGTCGGTGTATGTAACTCTCATGTTTATTATCAGTCATACATGATAGTGTATACATGAAGTGACAGTCCCTGTTTAGCATCCTGTGTTTGTGTCATGAGTGAAACTAATAACAGTTAACGCTCGATGTTACTTGTGGTGTGGTTTTGTTCAAAATGTAAAGGTTGCGTTTTTCTCTCTCAGAGACAACGATGTGGATAACTCGGGCAGAAGCAGGAGTGGCTCCATTGAGGAGCAGGAGGAGGAGAACAGAGGAAAGAAGGACCTGACATGTGAAGAGATGGAGAAACACAAGCGGAAGAAACACAAGCATCATAGCAAGCACAGAAAGCACAAATATTCTTCCCTGGAGGAAAAGGAACACAGACACAAGCACAGGCATAAGCATAAAAAACGTAAACACAGAGATTCCTCCAGGGTGAACGATGTAGACGGTCCCAATGAGGACATGGCAGACTTTATCTCACTGAAAAGGTCGAGACTGGATGACATGGCAGCTTTGGAGGATTTAGAAAAGCAGAGGGCCATGATCCAAGCAGAGCTTGATAATGAGCTGCTGGAGGGAAGAGTGCACTCAGGAATGGGGCTGATACTGCAGGGATATAACTCTGGCTCCGACGAGGATGAGCAGGTGCAAGAAGGGACGTGCAATGGGGAAGAGCAGAGGGACATTATGAATGAGGCCAGTGTAACTAAGGGCCATCCAGCTTCACCAGATGCCGAAAGTCTGGGTCCCAGCTGTCAGAGTAGGAGTACGTCCATAGAGAGGGATGTCGGACAGCACAAATCTGATAAAAGAAAAAAAAGGGGTGAATCAGATATTGATACCAATTGGAAAACTCAAGGTCCAAGTCATTCTCAGGAGAAGAGCTCATCCAGTGTAATCAAACAGTCCAGAGATGGACATCAGCAGTCCAGATCTCCTGTGACATCCAGGAAACAACCATCTTCAAACAGGAGTCCTCTTTCCTTTTCTGCTGAGGCCGACCAGGGAAGTAAAAGGGCCCCTTCACCTTCAGTGCCACATTCTGGAGGTGAGCAAAGGGCTGGTCATTCCAAATCACCAGAGAAGATGAGGGGCTCTGGGTCCAAAGACAGATATAGCAGACCGCCTGAATCTGACCGGAGGCAGGACAGGGACAAGGCCGTTAAGTCTCCCTCTAAGGAAATCTCATCTGGCAAGGAAAACAGATCCCCTCGCCGAAAGCAAGAACAAAGTACAGCACAGCATAAATCCTCTTTGAGGACTAGAGAACACCATTCCCCTCAGCATCCTCCCAGGAACCAGAGTGACGATCGAGGGTCCAAGCAGAGCCGTTTGGATCTCCATAACAGATCTCCAGCAAGGAGAGGTCGATCTCGCTCTGTGGAGAGAAGACCAAGAGATTCTGATCGATCGAGACCTTCACCTGTTAGGTATGTGATGACTGTGTAGTCAAGTATGTATTTAGTGTCTTATCCACCATAGACACAGTACACAGTGAATTGAAACAGCTTTCTTCTAGCAACACAAAGAAAAAAACAAACAGCTCAAGACAATGCAATTGCAGGCTGGACAGGACTAAAGGGAAACACAAGAGTAACAGTACAGTAATTTACAGTGCAGTCAATGCGAGCAGTAACAGTGCTGGTGAATACAGTATTATTGTAATATTTAAATGGTCACCATTGGGACCACATGCCACCAGGTTCCTGGGTCTGCAATCACTGGCGCAAAGTGCCAAGATGTCCTCGACTGGTCCGATTGCCATGACTCCATACATGCTCTTCCCCCATCCAAGGGCAATTGCTGTTTAAACATCCAGTGGCGATTGTTTCCATAGATGGTCTCTAACTTTTGAGTCTTGGTTCAACCTGAGGTTTCTTCCTCCTGCATAGGGAGTTTTTCCTCGCCTCTGTCGTCTTTGGCGCTCTAGGGGCTCGTACTTGGACTGTGCAAAGCTGCTTTGTGACAACTTGGTTGTGAAAAGTGCTTCATGAAAACAATTGAATTGAATTGCCTACAAATCTGCACATTTCTCTCAAGATCTGATGCAGTTTGCTGGGGAACACCACAGTGGTCAGTAAATATGAAAGCTTGAACAATAAGTTAATTTTAAAAAAATTTAATATTTGTCTTTCCTGCACCCACACCTGGTTATACAAACATCCCTGCCATCATTGAATTATCATGACATGCCTCCTTTCTTCCTTACACTCTCACAACAAAAGACATGCATCCTTTAAGTGTGTTTGTACCCTGTAGGATGCGCTCCCGTGATGAGGCCGGAGGAGGCAGAGGGCCAAGCCCATCTCTGGGTTCCAGACGGAGACCGAGCCGCTCCCCTCTTAGGTGCAGATCACGCTCCCCTAGGAGACACACCAGCAGAGCGACTCCACCCAGGCGAAGGTTCTTCCTAGCTCTTTCACTTGTTCTTATATGCATAAGGGACCCATTCAAATGTTGTTTTCTCCTTTAAGGGTTGTTTTATCTGCCGTGCCATTAAAACTGTTACTTTTGACGTTTTAGATCAGTAGAGCGGGACAGACTGGGCCGTAGGCTGCAACCACACTCAAGATCTCAGGACAGAAGGAGGAAAAGCAAAGAGAAAGAGGACAAGTTTAAGGACAGTCTGTCTGAAGGCATGAAAGCAGAGCATGATGAATCAGAGGAAGAAGCGTGAGTACACGAGGGGTCTTCTCAGTTTTACCCCATTATCACCATGGATTTTAGATTCGCGTTGTGGTTTTGAAATGAAACATTGTTTTTGTGAAATGTACATACAGATAAATGACTATTGCCTGCTTACAGGTTGGAGGATTATGATGTTGATGAAGAGGACGAGGAAGCTCTGATTCAGCAGAGAAGACTTCAGCGCTTGGCAATTGTGCAGGTCCGTCTCCATTTTATTGTCATCATTGGCTCTGTGTGTTGTTAATTATATATGTTATATTTGAATAGGTCTACAGAAAGGTACAACAGTTAGTTTGAGTCTCTCATATTGGTCATAAACTGCTGGCTGTGTCGATAAAAATATTTCCAGTATTCTTACGTTATTTAAAACAGCTAATTTTGTCATGTGCGCTTTTATAATTACGTGCCTTTTGAATACTAACAGACCATTCATCAATAATTCTCAGTAAAGCTGACCTCCCTGTTATTGCCCTGTGAAATCTCTCACTCAGAAATATAAAGAAACAAATGAGGACAACATGAGGTCAGAACCTGGCAGTCCTCAGAGTAGCTCCCGCAGCCGTTCGCCCTCTCCAGACGACATCCTTGAACGTGTTGCAGCTGATGTGAAGGCTTATGAGCAAGAGAACATGGACACCTTTGAGGCCAACATAAAGGCCAAGCACAACCTGCTTACCCAGGATAAAGATGGTTTGTTTTGTTGTCTCTAGCATTTCAAGGGAGCACCTGTATTATGACAGTCTAGTGACATTCATCTGTTACTAATTGTACGCATAGTTTTATATTATTTTGTGTTTCCTCAGTCACTGACCACTGAGTCACTCTTAGATATGGCATATGTGATGTTTTATGATGTTTGTGTGTTTTTACAGAAACCTATAATATATCCTTTAGGAGAAAAGAAGATAATTTAGGTAATTTTCGTTTTTCTCTCAGGGTCTAATTCCAAGAAGCCGTCGGCTCCAGACATGTTTACGGAGTCGGATGACAAGTTCGCCGCATACTTTGACGTGAGTAGCCTGGACCTGGTTTTTCCATTGCATTGGTCTGTGGCCTTCCATGCATGAGTGCTTAAATAAAGTTGTGTGTAAGCAGATCTGCACAGGTAGAGTTGCAAGCTCTCGTCTTTGCCTTATTGCCTTTATTTGTTCGGGTAAGCTGAACCCTTCTGTGCAACATTTTGACTCTTTAGGAACTTAGTATGACTTTTAAGATGTGGATAAATGTCCATAATTAGCTTATATTCTTATAGTATAAATGGTTGATGTTTCAGGATTACCTGGAAAAAAGGAGCTGCTGTTTTTATACATAATACATATTTTTTTTGAACCTCAGAAGAACAACGGAATACGCTAGCTAATGGTCTGCACTATTCACCATGTTATAATTTAAGTGTTAAATTTTTATTTTATACTGAATGCATGTTTTTGCCATGTGTGCATGAGAGTGCACCAGAGGCATGAAGAAATTTATTGTGTTTTGACTTTCTGTGCTGTAATAGGATGGTGAGTAAAGCAGTAACTATTAGAAATATTCTGTCTACTTCTGATATTCAAATATATGTAAACATTAATAGACAAACTCTGGTTTATACACAAGTTGAAAATAAAAATAAGTAGCGAGTATCAACATTTAAGTGCCCCTGCAATTAAACTGTCCTCCAGTGGGTGGCGCACAAAAATTGAACAATGGATTGATTGAACATGTAAAACATCATTTCATATTTGCTTATTTCAGTGAGAATGAATGCTGTATAATTAGTGATATTAATGTGTAAATATTCACACTTGGACCTATGCACTTATGCACACCCCTAATAATGATTAACACAAAGATCTCACAAAGACTTTAAGGAACATTGTAATGTCTTGGCCTGGTTCCACATTTTAGTGTTGCCATAATCACACAAACATCACTGAAATACTGTGTTTCTCCTGATGAGTGTTATTTTTTGGTAATTGTGCCATCAGAGTGCAAGACTAAGGGCAGCAGGTGTTGGGAAGGACTTCAAGGAGAACCCCAGTCTCAGGGACAATTGGACAGATGCAGAGGGATATTATCGTGAGTTGCATTGACAATTGTGAATGAGTCACAGTCTACTGAGTTTAATCATTGTTGAAAACCATCAATCATCACTTAATTTTCCTTTTGTTTCCAGGTGTGAATATCGGAGAAGTATTAGACAAGCGTTATGATGTTTATGGCTACACTGGCCACGGTGTGTTCAGTAATGTTATCCGAGCCAGGGATTTGGCCAGGGCCAGTCAAGATGTGGCAGTGAAGATTATTCGCAACAATGAGCTAATGTGAGTTGACTGATAGCTGTGAATCGCTTATGGATAAAGATACAATATGTTCTTTTTAATTTGTTCATATAAAAAAATAATTGATCTTTTATTTGTTTGCACTGGATTTTGAACTACCCTTTGCTCTGGGTTATTATGTTCTGCATAGTTTTTTAAACAGTACCATGGAAATGTCTCCACATATAATGACACCATTGTTGGTCAAATTGCCTTATTTTTATGTAAAATTCCATTGCTACCAAATTTGAGTGGTACAATATGGGTTCATTCATACTGTGATAAATCATACGGGCACAATATGATTAAATATGTGACCCTGTAGGCAGAAGACAGGCCTTAAAGAGCTGGACTCCCTGAAGAAGCTGAATGATGCTGACCCTGATGATAAGTTCCACTGCCTGCGTCTTTTCAGGCACTTCTGGCATAAGCAGCATTTGTGCCTTGTGTTTGAGCCACTCAGGTTAGTTTGTCATCTTATAAAGGCCACACTTACAACAGTCTTTTTACAGTCATTCTTTGTAAATGTGCTGGTATGATCTGGCTCCAGCATGAACCTCCGTGAGGTCCTGAAGAAATATGGCAAAGACGTGGGGCTCCATATCAAAGCAGTGCGCTCCTACAGCCAGCAACTCTTCCTGGCACTCAAACTCCTCAAACGCTGCAACATCCTTCATGCTGACATCAAACCTGACAACATCTTGGTAAGGCTTATCTGTCTAAGACACTGTTATTGCACAATGCCAACCAGTCTGTGTTGACAAATAGATTATGACGAAATTTCATTTCTGCTAGGTAAATGAGTCCAAGACTATCCTCAAACTCTGTGACTTTGGCTCAGCATCCCATGTTGCTGATAATGACATCACACCCTACTTGGTCAGCCGGTTCTACAGAGCACCTGAGATCAGTGAGTATACCACAGTGTTCGCTCTAGCTGGTTCTTTGCAGTTGTCACAATGGGTTTGGTCACACTGCAGAGCACCTGCACTAACAACAGCACAAGACTTCTAAATGTGTGCTGTGGCAAAAAAGACTTTAGCAGCCTCCATGGATCAGTCTAGTTTGTATATTACATCCCACAGATAGTTGCTGGAATCAAGATCTGGGGAACAACACTTTATTTTGTGACATGGTCCTCACACCATTCCTGAAAACATTTTGCATAGCGGCAGGGAACGTTACTCTGCTGGAGGAGGCTGTTGCCTTTAGGGAATACCGTTTTCTTGAGGGGATGTACATTTTAGCATTGAGGTCCTTATCAAAGTAATAATCACGTGAATGCCTGGAGAATTACACTTGCATTCTTCCCATAGTGCATCTGGGTGCCATCCCTTCTCTAAGCGTCCATTGCACACACACACACATGGCCGTCCACATGAGGTAAAAGAAAATGTGATGCTTCAGACCAGACCACATTCTTCCGCTCCACCACAATCCAGTTCTGATGCTCGCATGCCTGTTGTAGGGGTTTGGCGATAGGGGTCATACACAGCGCGTTTTTTGTGCATTGTGTTTTTGTTTTGTTTTTTATCATCAGCAGAAATATTTTCAGTGATTTGTGATACAATAGACCAAATAGGTTAGCCTTCCCTGATCGAACACATTAATGAGACATGATCACCTATTACCCTGTTATTGGTTCATCAGTTTGTCCTTGGACAACTTTTTGTAGGTCCTAACCACAGCTGTGAGCACCCTCAAGACCTGCAGCTTTGTTGACCTAGTCATCTAGCCATCACAATTTGGCCTTCATTCCAGCACATCAGCTTGGAGATCTGTTCACGTGCTGCCTAAAACATGAGTTATTTACTTAGCAGTTTTGTTATCACTCCCAATCAAATTTGAGCTTCAACCATATTGAAAACTCCATTATGTAGTTACAGTTAGACTGTTTTCATGCATGACCCTGTACCCCTTTTTTTTTTTACTGGTCACTCTTTGACCAAAGAAACTCCCATCCAGATGTTATTTGGCAGATCTTTGTCAAACAGCGGTGACACTGACATGGTAGTGTCAGACTGTACACCAGCAAGTTGAACCACCAAAGGTAGTTCTTTATGTGCTTCTAACAGGTATACACCCTAAACATAAAACTCTCACACTATTTCTATGTTCCAGCATGAATAATATTTCTGTTTTGAGCCCTTCCTATTACTAAGGCATAAGTCAAGTAGGCTTCTTAGATTCCATAACAACTTGTTTCTTCAGCTGGCTTTAGAGTTTCTCCTGATATTCCTTTGCAGTTATTGGAAAGCCGTATGATTATGGAATCGACATGTGGTCTGTAGGCTGCACGCTCTATGAGCTGTACACAGGGAAAATTCTGTTCCCCGGAAAAACCAACAACCACATGCTCAAACTCGCAATGGACCTTAAAGGAAAGATGCCCAACAAGGTACGGAAATGGCTGTGATGTACTGAATGTGTGAATGTCTGATGTGATTGCAGCTTACGTATCGTTCTTAAAATTCCAACTCATTCAATATATGAATATTGAATGAGTTGTCAAGGTTTCAGTGCCGGGACAGACTAACAGTTTAAATATTTCCCCAGATGATCAGAAAAGGCTTGTTCAAGGACCAACACTTTGATCAAAACTTGAACTTCCTGTATACAGAGGTAGATAAAGTGACTGAGCGGGTATGTTTCGTTTATATCGTCTTATTAATAAATTCTGAAATATTTTGTGGAGAAAAAAAAATTGGGTAACATGTCATGCTAACGAGCATGTATGCTATCCTTCTTCTTTCCCCTCTCTCTCTCTCTCTCTCTACCCATCTCTCCCCCTGTCTAGGAGAAAGTCACAGTGGTGAGCAGCATCAACCCCACTAAGGACCTGCTGATCGACATGGTGGGCCGCCAGAGATTACCAGAAGACCAAAGGAAAAAAGTGGTTCAGCTCAAAGACCTTCTGGACCAGATTTTGGTGCTGGAACCAGCCAAGAGGATCAGCATCAACCAGGCCCTGCAGCACCCCTACATTCAGGAGAGGATGTAACCAGACCACCTTATCCACATGAGCTCTGAGAACACATCGCACTAAGTACTCAACAAGTCTGCCGCCAAAATGATGGTTTTGTATCTGCAGACATGACTCAAACGACAGAGACATTTTACTGTTTAACGTTAAAGCTTTTATTTACTTCCTGAACTGCAATGCCATCTTGGCCTCACTTTAAAATTCATGATACACAAAGTATGCCACTTAAACAAATGGCCTGCAGAGAATCTAGTGTAGTTTCAGTTTTCTTTTCTCTCGCATTTTTCTTCTCTCAGTTAATCTCCCTGCCCCATGCAGGTCATTAGCATCTAGGACAATTGGAAGCAGAGATATATTTGATACAACTATTCAGGGGACATTAGGCCTACAGATAACCACAAATGATTGTATTTATGTACGTACTTGTGTAGTGTAATATTCTGAGCCGCCCCATGATCTGTACTGGATGTTGTCAGGTCAGCATAAATGCTGTCTATATCCGCATTTCCCTCAGGTGTTAGAGCGTGAGCGCACCTTGGTACTTGGGCCTGTAGGTGTGAGTCTGCTGAAATTGGAGCTCTTGAGCCTACCTGATCCCATCTGCAGGGAAGGCCTCTTCTGTAAAGGCAGGTTGTGTTCCTCTGTTAGTACACTGAAGGTAAGCTCGCCACTCCAAAAATGCCATCATTTTTGTATTGTGCCAAATGTTTGGCCTAATGTGCTAAAACCCAGAATACTCATGCCCTGGCATCTCTTGCATGCTTCAGAATGTACAGATGATGAATGGATATCTGTGTACTGGCATTTTTCAACATTTCTACCATGGGGTAGAGTAAGTGTAAAATCATGCTTAAACAAGTTTGGAAGGAATCCATTGAGTAAGCCAGTAACAGTTGCTTTTTAGCGTAAGGTAAAAGGGGGATTCTGGAATTTTGGAACGGAACTGGCGCCTTCAGTGTACTGCCTGTGACAGTAAATGCACTGTTTGACAAGAACAGTGTTTGTGCACATGCATTTGACAAGCTTCTTTGTTTTCCCTAGTGTTCTTTCAAGGTGTGCATGTGTATATAAAATGCCACACTGTGTACTTGTGTAAGCCCTTTCGTTGTGTCCATCTTCTGTGGCTCTTTGTTCTGACGCGATGTTGTCTTTTGATACAGGGGTATTCCTCATCTGCTCTATGAATCTGCTTGTTTTGAGCGGTAATTGCTTCTTTACTTCATATTGCTTTATTGTTCAAATCAAACAGATAAAGACACATGAAAGACTAGCTCACTCTGGATGCATTCATATTGTATATTATTTTGCAAAGATATCATTGTCTTGCATGTCAACAACTAGCTTGTAATAATTGTAAATTCACAATGTTATCCTAAACCAATATAAAAAATAAAGATCTTTGTGGTGGAGGAAGAGTAAAAAAAAAACATGGCTATAGACCTCTGAAGAGTTCTGGGTTGTATTTGATAGAGTGGCAGGTGATCATAGTTTAACGTGACTACTTATTCAGTGTTTGACTGGAGGCTTCACTAACTGCTGTTTGTGATGTTTCTCCTGCTGTTTCCCTGTGGTTGCTGAGAGAGAGAGTGAGATTATAAACTCCAGCCAAAGGAGGCTCTTCTCTGTGAACCATCTTCCAGCCTGCCTCTGCTTTCAAAAGACGAGACCTCCACAAGATCCCCTTATCCAGGTTACTACTAAAGGCATGTGTAGCTCCAACACAGCAATACAGAGATGACCATATTTAACTGAAATGAATCTGAAAACATTCATGCTTTTCTGTCCAGTTTGAGTGTGGTTTCCCCTTAAACCCTATTTTAAATAGATACTAGTATTTTGGTAACCGGTCACTTCTTTTTACACTGCAGAAGTGGTCCGTATGATGTGTCATTCTGGGAAATTGCAGCAAGTTGTTTGAAAGACTGGTTGTGTAATATGAAATGAACCAAGAAGTAAACATGTTTTGCTATTTGTTGCGCCTTTGGTGTACTGTAGATCTCAGATAATATCACCTTGCATATGGGTACAGAAGGGCAATAGCTGGAATATGAGGAAATGTACCGTTTTTATACAGTTATTATAGATAATAGTAGTGAACGTACAGTTGATATAGGCTGATTTCCTCATTGAATACATCTTGCTTCATGTGTTTTTATATGAAATAATATTAAGTAATAATTTATTGCCCGCTGCTTGTGGAGAAAGTTAGTAATTACGGTATATAATTAAATTTTCAATAATGTGAAAAATGTCATAAAAGTACGATTTTAATTCATTATGAATAGTGAACTGAATTATCCTCAACAACACATATGGCTACTTTTAAGAGGGTTCATCTTTAGTGAAAACCTTTAGCAAAGCCGTTCAGCTTTGTGTGGCTGAGTAAAGAAGTAGGCAAGCTGACGTTTATGTATTGCTTCATGGTGTTTCAGGAACGTGTACTCTTTGACTGCAACCATTTTGTAGGAAGATACTGGTTTATTTGTTCTCTGTATTTTAGGTGCTGTCCATTAGAGAAGACACTTAAAGGGAACCACACCTGACCAAAGGTTTCTGTTTTAGAGAGAAATCTTTAAGAATGTTTTTGTTTACTTATTAGTTAACAGTGTGAGCTTTTGTTGTTGCTTTTTAATAACTCTGTCAGTTATTAAGATGAGGTATTGAAACATTTTTCTGCAGGTGTTCAGTGCTGTGATATGTAAAAAAAAGTTTCACAAGCATTTTACTAAATTTAGCTTGGAAATGCTGGTTAAAGAACTGCAAGATATCTCAAAATCTGGCATAGGTTACATGTTAAAACCAGTCCCTGCCACCTGCAGAATCTCTTCCGAAAGGTTTATATCAGCTCTTTCAGAGTTTTAAGATTTAAAAAAGAAAAAGAAAGCAAGAAAAAAAGAACTGTGTTCTTACACATTGTTATAATTTGGCGGTATGTTGATCAGCAGGAAAGGTAATACTTTTCTTTTTTTTCATTGAGATATATGTGTGTTTAAACATGATCCAGTAAACTAATCTCCATTTCTGTCTTTATTTTAGGGTAAGTCTGCATTTGCTTCCTTTGTAAACATTGCAAAAGGCCCCACACCAGAAGGACATCCTGACCGCCAGCCCATTCTTCTGCTGAAGCCCCGTTTGCACAAAGTTTTATCACCACTTCATTCATCTACGGAATGATGTTTATGGCATTATTTTAAATGAAATATTCAAAAGCTTCTCAGTCAATACTCAGTTACAACATTTATAATGTACAACGTGCAAATGTGAAACAATAAATATTCAAGGAAATAATATATACTTTCATGCGCTCATTGTTTTTTAGAGGTTTTCTTGTCTGCCGCGATTAGCTAGACTAATAAACACATCCGAACAGAGACATAGTTCTGTCCTGATATAACTGAAAACACTGCAATTACGAAATGACACACAGGTATGAAGTCTCGTTTGCATCAAGTTTTTCTGCTAGAAGTGGTCATTGTCTTTTTGGCTGAAGAGGAGTCTACTCTTTGTGGCTTTGGACTTTTCTTTGTAGTGCTAGGT
>JBBMFX010000072.1:0-24502 GCA_037832545.1 Rhabdalestes septentrionalis | reverse complement strand
ATTACATTACAAATTCTAGCCACACAAGGATTATTTTTAATCAACATTTGAATGTGATGGGTGTGTCTGCTTTCTCGCCACTGACTGGTTGAAATGAGGAAGCTCGGAGCGAGTGTCCTGAGTTTAGCCTGTTTCTGTCTGTTTTTGCGGCTGTCAGTTAAGAAAACGTGGTCTTGCACAGATCCGTGATCCATCTGATTTGATGGACGCTTCCGAGAGAAAGAATCCAGACACGCTTGCTTTGAACACATCGTGATTTTTTGATAGCTCTCGTAATGCATGTGTGTTCGTGAAAGGTTTGGAGAGAATTAAACAAATAGCGGAACACGGAACATTCTAGAATGCAAACAAGGGGCGGGGCGTGAAGTCGAGGGGGCGGGGCGTGAAGTCGAGGGAGTGGGGCGAGCAGGGACTGCAGCGCCTAGATCAGAGCTGGATCTGACCAAATTTTGATTGGTGCAGAAGCAAGGCTCCGCGGACCAGCGGGGAATTTCTCACGGACTGGCACCGGACCACGGCCCATAGTTTGAGAAATGCTGCTCTACAGAATGATTGGGCACAAATTCCCACAGAAAATCTTGTGGAAAGCCTTCCAAGGAGCGTGGAAGTTCTTATGGGTGTGAAGGAGGACCAACTCCACATGAAAGTCTATATCTTCCCATCTAAAATCATTCAAGTCCCTGTTAGTGTATCAGGGAGGCGTCCTAAAACTTCAGTCCATATAGTGCATAAGCAGGTTATCTTAGTGTTAGGAAAAATGCAAAGAAACTTCAGAAACACAAACAAGTGACAAAAAAGTGTGTTTGTTTTTGGCATGTCAACATCATTTTTGATCAGTACGTACATGAATAGGAAAGGATGCATAATGAGATAAGCTGCGGGATATATTAGCGGATTAGCTTAGCATCAGGGAAAAAAAAACTTCAGACGTCACTCATATGGACGCTTGAGGAACGGCCACGCTAAATGGATTGGTCTAAATAGGATTAAGTTGTTTAATGCCAATGGATAAATGGCTTATGGGTCGCATCAAATAAATATGGCTAACCGCTTTAGCATGTCAAAACAAAGCTACTGGGGACCAGTTTGCAGTTTTCCATTAATTTATTCCCTTTATGGATTAACATCTAGACCTTTCTTGCCAGCCAGGTATGAATACCAATTCAGTTTAAGGCACATTTTACCAAAAGCCCTGTACTTCCAAGATTAGCTTTCTTAAGAGTCTATTTAATAACTGGATTTGCGGGGAAACTGGGCCGAAATCTTTTCACTGAGAAAAGAGTAAATGAATCAGTTCTTAATTCAGTAACTGATGTAAGATATTGAGGTATTGGCACTATTGTGCTGAGGTTGTAGGCACTCAGGCATAAGCCCTAGATCAGCACACCAGTGCCAGTATCCCATGGCATTGCATTCCTTCTCTTAATGCGATTATAACACTGTTAATGATTTTTATCATTCACTGCTGAGATAAAAGAAAAGACCTCTTTAATCTATTTTTTTGCTAATCTTGTTATTTCTAATAAACTTAGTTGTTGCTCGTATTTTATAATAACTCACTGTCGTTGCTAGGTAACAGGTAAGTAAGGCGGCGGCGGGGTGGGGGTGGGGGTGGGGGGGGGCTATTAAAAGAGATTAGGTTGGTGTGTCATTATCAGGAGAGACAGACACTGATAAAAAGCCTCCCAGCCAATCACAATGACTGTCGTTGTTTTCCTACATTATCTTCTTTTTCTTTCTCAACCGGTAGGCTTTCCTAAAATGTTCCTTTAATACCATTAATCTTTAATAAACAAGACCAGTTTCAGAGGAACATTTGTCTTTTGATAACACCTTTACCTATGCAACATTTAACAAATTCATCTTAAGGCCTGAACCAGTGAAGAAAGAGTAGCAGATGATTACAGTTGATCAGGCAGTTATCAGTATACTGGTGGTGCTGAAGGCTAAGTAGTTGGAACTCCTTTATCTAGGCTCCTTGTATCTTTACGTACTTCGCAAAAAGTGTTCTCATTCATTTAATTTAATCTACTCAATATGTCAAAGGTAACAGTTTGACAGGAATAAAATTGTATTTTTAACCGACAAGGTGATTCAACACAAATTGTAAAGAAATGAGGAGTTAACAGTATTGTATTTAAAACCAATTATAGACGTATCTAATTGCATCACATTTAGTTTTTGCCCTGTGTTTTGCACAAAGTATGTGAATATTCTGCAAGCACCAAGATACCTGCCATATTTGTGGTCTACAGACTGAGGGTCAATTAAGAATGAGGGTTTCTGTTGGAACTGTCCAGGGATTACAATCTGCCACTCACTGCTATAGGAGATGTTGAAGCCTCTGCCGGACATGGAGTGGTCAGCCTGGAACTCAAGCTGCAGGACATTGGAGTTGCTGGTGAGGTGTGAGGGCACCTCAGCTCCAGTAAAGCGTCCCAGGACAGTGGCGTCCGTCTGTTCACCATCCCGAACTGTCAGGAAGTCGTAGGGTGGCTCCAGGTCAAAGTCGTTGAAGGCCAGGTGGATGCGGCTGCCTGGTTCGGCAATGATCAACCACACGCAGTTCAGGTTGTTTCCATAACCTTCTGGATAGTCTGGGGACAGGACCGTGCCGGCGGGGGCTGTGAAGTTGGAGAGACAGGGGACTGGAGGAGAAAGAAGGGTAGAGTAGGTCATGAAGTACTAAGAGAGCAAGGTGAAAAACTCACAACTCTGTGAAGTAAGACTTGCCGTTGAATAGATATTAGGCCAATTGGTTTCATTTTCTACAGAAAATGAGCTCCTACAAGTCACAGCAAGTATTTTGCAGGCCTGAATACATGTTGCTGTTTTACCTAATTAGGAATCCCAAAAATTGAACTGTATGCCATTCTAGAAAAGACAATCAGATCATTGTCTTTCTCATGGTTTTGACCTTAATTTGGAAACATTTCCTTTACTATCACAATCACATAAATGCAGCGTAATTTTAGCAGCAAGCTAAGTGTGGCGTATTTTCACTTTCCCACATTAGGTTTAATACCACTCATGAGGCTTAAACATAGACTGCTGTGGGTTAAATACAGATCTTGGCAGATAGTAAGACACTCTACATTACTGCACACTTAACGACTCTCCTGCTACAATATAGTATCTGTCAAAACACTGCATTCATTCAAATATCAACTGTTACTTTGTTGCTTGTGTTTTTCTTGTTCGCCACTCTCCCTTTGCACTCTGTGTTTTGTCCTGTCTGCACTCATATAGTCTTGTGGTGTTTTAGTTGTTTGTTTGTCTGTTTTTTTTCTGTGTCGCAACATAGTCCTGGAGGAACATTGTTAAGTTGCATTGTGTACTATGGCTGAACCGGCAATAAAGCTACAAGACTTGACTTGACTCCAAGCAGCCCAATATTTACTTAGGATGTAGCAATTCTACAAAACTGGTCACGTAAAGCCTCCCTTTTTTGAAGGAGCCAGATTCCTCTCTTTTAGTAATACATATACAATTGCTGGGGAAGGAGTGCTGGAGGCTATCCCAGCACTCAAACGGCAAACGGCAGAGAAACACCCTGGACAGACTGCCAGTACATTCTCATTTAGGGGCAGTTTAGCATCCGCAATTCACCTGATTCACTGCCTTTGGACAGTGGAAGGAACCCTTGGATGAAACACCTATATTAATTTTACATTTACATTTACGGCATATAGCTGATGCTCTTATCCAGAGCGACGAACATCAGTGCTCAAGTAGTCCACGTCTGATCTGATCTCCTGTTAAGCTATCCATAAATCAACACCTGCTGTTCAACCAATTTACTGCTAGAAAATGGGGCAGAACAAATCAATAAGCAGAAACAAGAGGCATAGTTAGTAACCATTTTTACTTCTAAATACCACGGCTAAACTTAAAGGGCTCAAAAGCCCATGCTGGCAAGAGAATTTCAAATGAGCTATCAAACTGACGCACAATGTGCTACTTCTTCTCTTGCTCTAAACATTATCCTATTCAGAGGGGGCGATACATATTGCAGAGCATTGTCATTTCTCATTTAGTCAAAACATTGTTATTTATAACACTGTGTTCAGGAGGGGAAAACCGCTCCACCAAAAAAGTGCTGAGTGCTGCTGGGTCAAGTCCTACTGCATCCTGCTACACCGCGACTCCCAAAGGACTCCCTCCTTCATCTCCCACCAGTCTCCCGCAATACCCTGGAGTCTGACAGCCAGATTTAGCAGTGCAGTAATTGTCTTGTTCACCCGTAGAAAAAACAAGATTTCAATTAGCCAGCTCGCTCGGCGTGGCCTGTACAGTGGGAAACCTATCGCGTGATATTTGTGAGTCATCACCACTCACCTACCAAAGCTCAGCGCACCAGCCCATCAAGCTAGGAGTAATGAGTCGGACTGCGCTCTTCTCTAAAAATGTTTCTATTTGTTCATATTGCCAAGCTCTTCAGTGCCGCAATGCAATTTGCCGTCCTTGACGCCCGTCAAGTGCTTTAAAAGCTAGGTAGCACTCACATATACAGATAGGGATGTTAGCCGACCATTGGTTGTTGTTCTGACAGGAAATCATTCTCTCTCCGATGAGCTCAAAGCCAAACTGGCACTCAAAGCGCAGCACATCCCCATTGGAGAAACCTCCGCCCTCGCGGAAGCCGTAGAGAGGAATGCCAGGATCCCCACAACTCTCCTTGTCAATTTCTGTTTAGAGGGGGCAAAAAAAGCAGTCAGTGTTGAGGTTACGTGGGCAGCGTGCTGGGGAAGAGCTTCAGCATGCAGTAAAAAAGCTGTCCTGAATTATAGCAAGCTAAATTGTACCATAAAAACTCATTGAAGTCAATTAAATCTGCCTTCAATTCCCAACCAAATAATAAGCCTATTGTGTTCCACTTAAAGGAGCACTCCTGATGTTTTTCAGCCCAGTCTCTAACTGCCGCATATAGTAAATTATCACAATTATCTGAATGTGTTCCCCTATACCACAGAAAGGAACAGATCAACCTGCTGATTCAATAGGCATTTATAAGGGTAGACTATGGGCAGTTGCTTCAGCTGTCTTTTCATTTCCACTCTTATCACTATTATTAAAGCAGAAAATGCTCAAAGAAAAGCAGATAAACTAAAGAAATACAGGCCATAAAAAGCTTATGCCAGAACTAAAGTTTCTCAAAATCAATAAGTAATCATTGCAAATTTGAGCGTCATTGTAAATTCCATATTTGCGTTTGGCCTATTCTTTGCTTTCCTATTGTCATGTTTCAGTGCTCATTAAATAAAGACAAAATAATGAAATATTTAAACAATATCACGGAGAGTAATCGGTTTTTAGAAATAAATACCAACGTGCCAAAGGTTTTACTGCAAATCAGAAAGTAAAATACTGAACTGCACTCTACATGGCTTCAATATGAAATTGTTAGTTTAATTTGTTATAAAATATATAATAGCTGTCCATCCATCTATCTACTGATAACCCCATGCAAATCCATATGCTTGGCCAGTTTTGTTTTAACACTCCCAGCCAAAAGCTGCACGCAGACTGATATATTTTTAGACACTTAATCTTCAAACATCCCTCTATATGCAGCTGAACGAACCTTTGTAGTTGATTTTGAAGCCGATGGAGCCCACGCTCTCGTCCGATTGCAGGTGCAGCCACATCTGGTGTGTCATGCTGACGATGAGGTCAGGGACGAAGCTGCCTGTCAATCTGCAGAGAGACAGTGAGAGACAGACCAATTTCACCTCCAGAGTTCTCAGGCTGCAAGTGAGGAGAAAACGTTGATGTCTGTGTAGACGGTGCTCGAGACGGCACCCACTTTCACGCTGGCATTAACGGGACAGTTAAAAGTGGCCCATTATTGGAGGCAAGTTTATGTTTAGCTGCTCTGGCGGGAGGTGGGCGCTCGTCCTTGAGGGATGTCGAGTGAACACTAAAGGGATTCGCACTCGGCAGAGCGCCACAACGCGCCGCCACAGACAAGCACTAAAGTGTGTCTTTTCCAGAAATCGGCGCTGAGGCGCACAGCTGCATTGTGGGATAGGCGCGGAGGGGGAGAAAATGTGGGAAACGTGGGCTCCCTCACGAAGAGCCTGCTGTGCGTGTGGATTTGGAGCTTGGCAGCTCGCTTCGGATCTGTGGCTTTTGTTCCGGTGATGGCGGCGACAGCTGGAGTATCCTTCACGCGGTGGAGACAGGAAGGAAGTTCAGCAGTCGTGACAAAAGCATCGCCTACTAGTCGTTACGTAACGTTTGGTAAATTATTCTTACGTGGAAGAATAAAGAACTTGCTGAACTGGGTTTAAGTAACTCTGACAGTTCCTAAACACGAGTTTTAGCTTTAACTGGCCCCAGGGCTGTGGCCAAGCCTAGGGGGGACGTGCCCACCCTGATCAAACGCAAGGCATCTGGCAAATATAGTTGAAATATATTCTCTTTATTATGAAAAACGAGCTGAGTTTTTAAAAAAAAGACTCTAGATTTTAGCCAATGGTGATGAAGCAGAGGCAGGTACCTCCAACTTGACTATTCACCATGAACTGAATCAGACATGTGATGATACAGAAAATGTGTCTGAACATCTCTGCCTTGAGTAAAGGAAGTCAAAAGTCAAAGACAACTGTAGCATTTAGATTCTCCCACTTTTACCAGTACTGATAGCAGTACTGGCAGTTAGTGGCAGCAAGGTGGGCAGGAAACTATTCTTTTTGTCACAGAAAATTTGACTTGATTTGTTGGTCCCTTTGGTGAACTTTGTATTATATTGTACAATAAGGTGACTATAAACATAGATGCATTGGTGAAACCCTTATGCTTTTAATCCATCAAGAAAAAGTGACCGTCTAAGTTTTAATATTTGTTGATTTTCATAAGACCTATCCAATTTTCGTTTAAAGTTTAGTCTTGTATCAGTGGAACCTGCTTTGTCATGACCTTGTGGATGTTAGCTAATGATCAGAATAAGGTCTTACACTTGGATTATTGTTCTGGAGTCCCCAACTTCTCCACCGTCTCCTATCGTCAGTGTGTCATATCCCAGCTCCAGGTCAAACTCCTCAAAGTTAATCTGGATCACCTGTGATTGTGGGAGAAAAGATCTTGTGAAATATTTGTCATCTCTATTGCACCTTGTAACCCCTTCTTTTGGTTTTTATTACTTTTGGATCTTACTTCTCATATGTAAAGTATATACTTACATATATTATACACTACATATACATAACTGTATATGTATATTATGTACACACACACATGGGTTATAAAAGGAACCAGAAATTGTGATGTCATCACAAAAACATCATTTTATTGGTTTTTACAGTTTTTTAATTCATTCATTCATTTTCTGACACCGCTTAATCCTTACTAGGCTCGCAGCTATCTTAGTGGTGGGATCTTTTTGGTGGTGCCAGCCCACCACAGGTGTCTTTTAATATGTTTTATATTACTTTATATTTCTTTATTGCATACCATTTGGCCTTTTAACATCCTGCATGTACCCCTCCACCATCAGTGGCATTCAAAAATCTATCCTAAAGCAATGTCTCAGACATCAGTTTTATTAGAATTTGAACTTTTGGAGGCCTTAACCTCTTCAGAGTAGTTCTTACTATGCTACTTTCTTTAGATGGGAACATTTCACACCAAATCCTAACCAGGTTTAATTTCGGACGGCTTTCTCATACCGGCTCCCCGATGCCTGGGGTTTTAAGCGACACTTGCAACTGTCTCTGCGACGGACATAATTATGAAATAAAAGTGATATACACGTACAATAACCCAGGGATCTCGAAAGCTAATGGGGGCCAGTGATAGTAATTTGCTGTAGCATGTTATCAGTGAATTACCCTTCATTTCCACTCGGCCTCGATGGCCTCGCGGACGTCCCGTGGCGGTGGCACGTACCATCAGCTGATTACAGCCATGCAAGATTTATGGAATGTCTAATGGTGAGTCGGATAAACACAAACTTCAGAGTCTTCCCCTCCAATCTTTGGCTCTGAATTCCACGCAAACCGCCGAGCGGCGCGCTCCACTCATTCTGCGTTAAAGCTGATCCCACATGCCACTCGTGCATTAACGAGTCTTTCCCATTTGCATAATCACCCTCCGGAGTGTGTTTGGAGGCTGTCTCGCAGATAGCGGCGTCTGAAGGAAGCCCGAGGCATGGGATTTGCGTGTAAACAATGCGACACGCATCGGGATGAGCCTATTTCCTTTTCATATGCGCACCGGATGCGACAAAAGCGCAAGGCGCGCACGCCATGTACACACGTGCGCTTATGTGGAGCTAAGAGTCGTGCGCTCGTCTTCACTCCGCAGCACTAACAATGCGATAATGCAGTCGTGCTGCCCGATGGCTCTCTTGTTATGAGAGCGAAAGAGCTGCAATAAAACTTAAACCCTGCAATTCCATCTGGCTAAGATAAATGAGGCAATAACGCTGTGTCTTTTAGGGCCCATTTGCATCGCACGGCACCAGGAGGGCATAGATTGAGCAGCAATTGAATATACAGCTCAGCTATTTGCAAATAGTTAATGGCATGATGGGAGACAATTGGGGAAAAGTATTTCAAATCTCGGAGTGCAGTCTTGTGTGGACGTAGTTCTGGCCTTTAGAAAGTGTTTGGGTGATGAATACTCAGGTGTCAGTGCACAAAAAAGGGGACTTTAACTGAACAGTGGCATTTATCTGAAAGGAACATAGTGCTTAAAGGAATAGTTGAAAAATCTCATTTACACTATTGGCCACTGACTCCAGACGTAGTCCATCTGCCAAAGCATGCCTGGAGTCCACATTTTTACTCTTTGGCTTAGTGCTAGAGCCATAAGGCTAATGTTGCTAACACTAGAAGTCAATATACTCACAAATCTTTTAGATAAATACAAAACCTATTCACTAGAGCTGCATTAGTTGTTCTTCAAGTTCGTACAGGCTTGTAGATGTGGTTTAGGACACAGTATGACTTGATGCAAGATACATTAATGAACAAAATCTAAGGAAGTGTTTCCAGTGGATCAAAAGTTTTATTGTTTTACCCGGAGGCAAGTGTTTTTGTTTTGACAAATGTGTGTGTGTGTGAGTGTGTGTGATTTTGGTTTGGTGAGGGGAGGGTAGGAATGATACCAGAACACACACTGGGCAGCACACCTGTACACACCTGTAAAAGAACTGCCCTTGGATCAGATTCCTTCATGTTTCTGATGGTTACTTTCACAAAAACAGACTCTAGACCAGCACTCTTACTCCTGAGTTGGCCACTGAATGCAGACCATGTTGTAAAAAGTTGCATTTTTGGCATTTAGCTGCAGTGTGAAGATTTGTTCATTTTTTTTATATCCAGTAAGTCATACAGTGAACTAAATCACAACTGCTTTTCCTTAATGGAGAGCTGGATGTCATCTGAGTGGTTTTACAAAGTTTTCCAAATGTACTAATGGAGCAGATTTGGATGATTACTTTAAGGGAATTAGATTCCTTAAAGGGAATTAGATGAGATTGCGGTACCAATAATAAGGTTTGGATTCAGGCTGTGCTGTGCCACAGGGATACTTCAATGAATACTGTAGGCATGTTGTGAGCTTCCTAAGAGCAGTATTAGATGTGACAAACACTTAATCTGTTTAATCCCACAGAATAAACACACAGGGAAAATGTAGGGCCTGGAGAGGAGAGCAGGAGGCAGACTTGCATGTTCTCGAGACATTTATATCAGGTCAGATATATTCAGAAACACAGCAGGAACCATTCATATTTATGGTAATGCTCAAATCTAGAAATATATTTAATTAAAAATTATGTAATCAGGCAGCAAGCTCTTATTCATTCATTATCTGAGCGGCCGATCCTAACCAGGGTTTAGGCCGGGTGGTGAGGAGCAGGGGGGGTTATGCTCAGAGGGTGAAAGACAGATAAACACTCTGGACAGGTCATCAGTTCATCACAGGGCGGACTCACACTAACACCTATGTAAAATTCAGCACCTCCATTTCACATGACGTGCAGATCTTTGAACTGTGGGATTAAATTGGAGCTCCCGGCAGAAACATCCGGACTCTTCACAGAAAAGACCCTCAGCCAACCCTGCTGCGAATCGAAATAAGGGTCTTCTCACTGTGAGGCGACGGCACTAACCACTGTTGCCCACAGCAAGCAATTAATCAATACAAATATCATTAAAGGGGAAGTAAACCAATTTGTAAAAAATTCTGAATAATTAAATAGTTAAGCGTGGGTTTGGTGTAAAATGCTGTTTCATAGCAACTTACATCAAAACTGTCCCCAGTGGAACCAGACGTCGGAGTTTAGTGCCTCTAAAAGCCTCCTCACTGAAAGTCATTACATGAAATGGTTATAAGTACATTGTTGAATGTCTGAGACTTTTAAAATGCCTTCATGGTGGAGGGGTACATTCAGGGTGTTGTGAGGCAAAATAGTCCCTATAGACACTTTCAAAAATGGATCTGCCACGAATGTACCATCCTTATTCTATATAAACACTCAGAACTCCAATGTATGAATAGTTTGAATAGTAAATAAAATGTCTAGATTTGCTAAGTAGACAACCCTATCACAAGCAATTTTAAGAAATCCAGGTATAAGATCATCATGGGTAATTGTTTTAGTAACCATGCTTATGTACACTTAATGCCCCTTTCATTGGAAGCCAGGCAACTTAACGGTCAAAGGTGATTCCATAGACTTCAGGGGTTTTAAACGACTTAGTGTGCAGATGTATATCCTCCTGAGAAACGGCACAGTCATTTACACCCTTTATAATGGACATTATCTTCACCTGTATCTTCCTTAAGTATTTGGAGTTACCGAATAAAGCCCTATATTATTCTGTAAAGGACATCCTGGGCTTTCCAGTGACGTGTCCTGTGATGGGTTTGCATGTTGGGAACAAGGTCTGCAACAACATGATTTACATAATGTACACAAAATCGCCTCCAGGACAATCACACCTAAACTATCCAGAGGATGTTCTGACTTATAACTCACTGTTGAATTTTCATACATGTTTCGTTGTCCTTGCAAGCAACAAGCGACAAACTAGTGATTTAGAATTTTGTTGTTTTGATCAAATTGAATGTGTTCTCGTGTTAATTTCACTTATTTCATTTTCTAAATTCAGTTCTACATTCACATGGAAATCGTCCTGCTGTCCTCTACAGTGGACATGCTGGGAAATTAAAAAATATATAAATATTTTAAAATATCTAAATTGTTTTTTTAGGCCCAAATAGATAGAAAATCACAAAAAAAGACATTCTAAAACACGTTTTTTCTTCGGGTCGCAGGAGGATTTGGTCATACAGTGCTGCGCAACAGTAAGAGTCGGCTCTTTCATTCTTTCAGTTAAAAGAGCCAGAGTCTAGAGATTCACATTTCAGCAGCAGAAAAAAGCCAAAACATCTGTTTAAAAGACAATTAGACAGAAGCCACACCAAAAATATATAATATCAGATGTTCTAGTACTTTTTGTGTTCATCCTTCTCCTTAATTACGTTTTCTCTTCCTTCTGGGAGAGTTTTCTGCAGAAATCTAATATTTTCCTTCTTGGAAACTCCTCAGATGGGCAATCTTGGAAATCGGCTGGGTTTTCTGCTTCTTACCATCTAAGTTAATCTCAGTAACAGTGTAAACTCCTCAGTCCTCCACACCTCAGATGTCCTGTTTGGATGTTCTAAGGGAGATCTTTTCTTTCTGTTTCCTTTTCTAAGCGGGTGCATAACCTTCAGACCCAGCGGGAGTGGAGCTCAATTACATCCTCAAAAATCAAACCTTTGAATGCTGTTTATCTGAAAGGGCTGATTTTTGTGGTCTTCCAGGTTGTTAGGAGTCCAATTTGTCTCCCTTTAATCTTTTAATCATGTTTTGGAGACGGTTGTCAGTCTTGAATTTCTTTATTCCACATATCGATAAATTAAACACCGGTACATTTGATATTACGCTCAGCGTCGAATGCTGTGTTAAATATGTGCTCTGTTCTTTTCTCCTGGTGATGAAAATGATTACTTAAAGGGATATTTTAGCGAAAACAATACAATTTTACACAGTCTCACACTTACTTCAGCCAAGACATGTTTGGTTTTGCTTCGTAATTTTGTCTACAGCTTATAGTCCATAGTTTATTTAATCTTGTCCAACAATCAATAGTAACCAAAGTAGATCATTTCCATTAATTGCAAAAACTGCTCTCAGTCTGCCCAAAACACATTCAGATCTTCATTAAAGAGGTAAATGAAGAGCCGGGCTGGTCCGTAGTGGCTTTGGTAGCCACTCACTGTTGAGTTCTAGTGTTAGATATTGACGTTACACTCACTCCTATCATTCTAAAGAAGGAACATCTGGACACTAAAAATAAATTCCCAGACCACATCTGGAGCAGGAGGGAAATGCTTTAAGTTTGATTTTTGGCTGAAAAGATCCTTTAATGCCTGTTTCCTCCTCCCTTTGTCACACACCCACACAATAAGCTGTGCAATAACCTGCTGCTACCCAAATGTGCAATTTCTTCTGGTGTGCTAAATCACTATGCTTATGTTCAATATCTTTATTATTATGTGCAATTGTGTATCTTTAATGCTACTTTTGTTACTAATTACATCATTTATGACACTAATTACACCACTAATGTCACTAAATGGGTGCAACAGTTTATGTGCAATAATCTTATCATTTGCAATATCATGATTTGTGTCACTATTATGTTCAATAACCGACTCTGTATCAAGAAAAGCTACAAATCACTATTTGGGTTACTAGTAAACTACTTCATTCGTAATGCTATTTATTTACCGTTATACTTTTTATATCAACCTCTCCTATTGACCACAATATTTGGTGAATATAGCATACTATAGTTAATCCAGAGCATTTTCATAGTAATTTCTTTTATTTTGTATTATATTTTATATGGCTCTTGTCACTGTGTCTCTGTGTGTCCATAAGCAATTTCCTCCAGGGTCAATTCCAGATTCTGATTCTGATTACATGTGTATGCATGCAACTGAGTCTCTAATTCGTCCTTGCTGTAATGTGCAGTCAATAAGGTGCAAACAGTCCTCAGAGCCACCCCAGCAGAGCTATCGCTGTGGGATTACGCTACATTTGGCCCATTAGAGTCCCTCTGTCTTACAAGGAAGTGTGTAGCATCATCAATCTCTATAAGTCAAGAAAGCTGCAGACAAAATGACCCGCAAACTTCCACTCTATAACACACTCCTATTATCGATGCAGTGCGCATGCACATGAGACAAGGAACCAATTAGGTTTATGGGTATAAGCATAATTACCCACATGGTTGGCACATCATATATCAATGCACCGTGTGTGTGTGTGTGTGTGTGTGTGTGTGTGTGTGTGTGTGTGTGGTCCGTGAGGTGAATACAGATATTCGTGTACTCTACCTTATTGGGGTTACTGGCCGTGATGATCCACACACACTGCGAGTTGCTCTCATACTGGATGGGGAAATTAGGAGAAGTCAGAGTGCCAGATGGACCGTAGAGGTTGGAGCCACACGTTTTCACTGAAAAATAGCACAGACGGACAGATGAGGGACGAAACACCCTGGTTTACATTTAATTAAAGGCTTTTGGTCAGACTGAGGGTTTAGTGAATGATTATCCTTTTTCCGCCCATTACGCTTATAGGATATGGCACACTTTTACCACGGAATAAATGGAGGGAATCCATCCTGATACACACTCAATGAGTGACATAATAGCACCATCCATGACTTGTCAGGTCTCATCAAATTAGACCACTGTCAAATGGGAGTTTAGCCCTTTAATGTATCTGTACTCGCCTAGTCTTGTTTTAAAGGGAATTTGTTGCAACATTTCCACATAATTACATTGTAAAACATAAAAGTCATTCAGAGTAGTTCAGTGTGGTATGTTCAGTTTCTCAAGGTATCTGAAGCTCGTATAATGAAGGCAAACAGAACCAGACATCTGTAGAGCTTGACGCCTCTGAGTGCTCCCTCACAGAAAGTCAGTACATAAAACAGTCAAAGCAGTACACTGCCTGATGCCTGAGACAGTGTTTTATGACAATTTGGAGAGGAGGTTATAAACCAAAACATATTTTTTCCAACCTGTAATGGCAGAAAGGTACATGGTGGATGTTAAATTGTCCCAAAAAACATTAACACTATTACCATCAAAATGACAGAATAAAATGTAGAACCCAAAACATTTTGGGTTATAAATAAAATATATAGACATTATATAACTATATGTGTGTGTATGTGTGTGTATAACACACTACATTTGTAGGCATTGCCACCCCTGTTTCCAATCAATCCCTGTAAAAATAATTTGACTCATTAAGATTCCCTACAATGAACCACTTCACATCAACCCACTCTGATTGACTTTGTTCACATCTCAACTATTCAATAATGCAGAGACCTCTTTTGGGCACGCTTCTCCTTCAGGGTACTGGAACTCTTTAATCGGGGGCAGGTTAACCAAGCAAAAGCAAAGTTCCAGCAACCAATAATTAAAAGAATTCAGGAAGAAGGGTTCTTAACACATTTGTTTTGCATGTGTGAAAGAAAGCTCTTCATTCTCCCCCGCTGCAGTGCTGCTACTGTTGCCTCGAAATGAAGATATTCGGCATGTGGTAAAACGCTGTTGACATTTACTGCTGAGATCTGCAGAGACGTCTAACTGTCCCAGAGCCATGCTTCCGCCCTGATCAAATATCAAACATTTGATGAAGCAGCCAGATTTCCCAGAAATCCAGAATTTTAAGCCAATAAAGCAAACACAGACCGTTCCCTGCAACCCGGCTTGCTGGCAGTACCCACCCCATATCAATCCCATTGATTAGATTGGATTAAGCACATTACAGTACATAACTGAGCAGATCTCCAGCATTGCCCCATTTGGAAAGTGCCTTTAAACTGGCTCTCACCTTTACACACAGGCCTGTGGTCACTCCAGGCTGCGAACACTTCAGCCACCCGCTGGCAGGTGATGCTTTTGGAGCCCTGCAAGACATGGTCTCCGTCGCAGGTGAATCCGACTGTCGCTCCAATGCTTTTTCATTTCAAACCGAAAAGACAACAAGGGAGTTGGAGAATCCATGAGCATCTGATCTTTCTCAAAATATTTCTTACAATACCACGGCGACTATTAAGAGTAATAATATGAATAGTACTACAAATTAGTGTCTTTATAATTACAATAATGTATTATAATTATTATTCTAATTAAATTTAATTAACATTTCATACAAAAAGAGAACTAGCAGGCCAAATAATCCATGAGTATCTGATCCCATCAAACACTTTCTTACATTACCACTACTATTACTTCTACTACAACAACTATTACCACTGCTACAACAACAACAACTACTACTACAAGTATTACTACTACTACAACAAATACTATAATGATTAATACTATCAGTAATAATTCTACTACTTCTTCAAGATTCAAAGCGTGTACAAAAGAAATTGTATTTCTCTGTACAATTAAGGTCTTTTTTTGTTGTCCACAAACAAATGCCGAGTTAAAAGTAATTAAGTAAAAGTACGATAAAATTAAAGATTAAAGACTAACATTAAAATATATAAATATTAAAAAAATAAACAAATAAAATAAAGGATAAGTAAAGACTAAGTGTGTGCAGATGTGGACAAATATCAATTGTGCAATTACAATGAAGGGAAGTGCAAAGGAGCAGAACATGATGAAGTAGATGGATGTGCAAAGGAGCTTAATATACAATATATTTCTTATAATAATAATAATAATAATAATAATAATAATAATAATAATAATAATAATAATAATAATAATAATAATAATAGTATTCCTGCTACTACTAAAAATAATAAGTACAATGTAATGGTCTTCCTGATGTTTTCAGATGCAATTGTTGAATAGAGTTCATGTATATTACTGTCATCTATTAGCATTAGCTAATTAGTGTATTAGTATAATGTGAAGCTTGTGAAACTTGTTTTCCTGACAATTAGGCTAACTTGGCTACTGTTATTTTAGCTAATGCTAATGCCTTAGGGTATAACTGAGGCTACGTGCATATTATTAACCTTACAAGAAAGTTCTTGTAGATATGAATTTGCGAGAACTGTTACTATACTGGCCCTAATTTTGGACTTGTCAGTTCTGAAATATGGAGAATCTCCTGAACAAACAGTGCTGCTATCAGTGTTCATGTAGCATAACTGCATTTCAGCACAAATGCGTGTCACTCCTCCCTCATTATAAAAAATTATGAATAATGTAATAAAAAATAATTGATTCATTCTAGACCAGATTTGCAGGCATGATAAGCACTAATCAAAGAAACCTCAACAATATAAGGAGTTCCATAGTAATGAAGCAACGGCTAATATGAATACACACACGCACACGTGCATGCAAATACACACACACATGCAGCGGGTCTGTTGGGGCCCCAAGCAAAAATTCACTGGGGGGCCCCCTCTAACAAGTATTTTACCGCAGTTTAAAGTGTCAGCTCTCATTTGCCATCTAGTGGCTTGGGGGCCCCAAGCAGCTGCCTGCCCTGCCTGCTGACAAGATGCGCCTCTGTACACGTGCATGCAAACCTACACACATGCACCCACACTCATATGTGCACACGCACACTCACACAAGTGCACACACAAAAACATACACACACACACAAACAAACACACATATGCTAGGACACACACAAACACATAAACACACACACAATCACACATGCATGCACAAAACATACACATTCACTCACACAAGTGCACACACAGCAACACACAGGCCCACACACACACACTTACATGCGCAAATACACTCATACGATTGCACACACCTGCTTGCACATGAGCACACATACACATGCATGCACACACACACACATATACATGTACACAAAAGTATACACATACACACAAGCACACAAACATACACGCACACACCTGAAATCAGAGCCTATTCGTCGGCCGTTCTCAGGCTCCCCTGGGTCTGGACAGTAGTTGGACACTTGCTTCACACCCCCCTCATTCACTGCAGGACCAGAAACAGAGCGCAGCTGTAAGTCCATCCAAAAGCATCACAGCCCAACACTAGGCCAACAGTGTGGCCACAGAGGAATAACATCTCACAGCCCCGACTCTCACGGACATCCAGACATCGGCCTGCGCTCAGAGGGGGGCTGCGGCAAAATGTGTGTGCCACAATTTCACATATGTTTCTGAGGAAATTAGATTTTCAGGATCTTCTCTGAGAAGACGATGTTTTTTAACTAAAAGCTTTTGATTTCTTCAAGTTTCCTCATTCTGTTATTCTCATATTTTCATGCTGTCTTTCCCAGTCTGCCACACTTTAATTGGATTTTGACTCTGCTCTGAAAGCGAGCTGGCCACTGGTGTTTACTTTGATGAGAATTCATCTCCTTAGCTTGCTTGAAGTCATTTCTACCCTCAGTTTTATACTCATACATACACTCCCTCACTCTGATTTTGCAATCAGCAATCAGATCCAGCACTTATTTTCTCTCACGAGTAATTCCAGCCTCAAAGTGACTCAAAGTCACATCCCTCAGCAGCAACAATTTGACAGATTTCACATTAAGATCCTTTTTGTGTCTCAGTATTCTCCAGCTTCAGTGCCCAGCTTCCACTGTGAAAATACACCATGAAACCATTTTTATTCGTCCAAAACTGAATTGTCTAATACTAGTTAAGATGTACCTTTAAAGCAATGACTGTTTCAGTTGGCCATTAAACCAATGACTGTCTCAAGACACTATAAACCCAATCCCTATTGACAGTTCATTGAAAAGAGTTAAATTAATTACTTAGCTAATAAGCCTCAAAAATATTCCTCCTAAATTTAAAACATTAGTGTAATCACCTTAACTGCGGTTCACTTGTTTAATCAACTTTTTTAGTTTGTTTATTCATCCAAGCACTAATTACTCCAATTAGTTAGTAAAGGAAATAAAAAGTAAGATAAAATACAATAATAAAATTAATATAGTAAAATCTGAATAAAGATCTGTGGAAAGGAAACCAAGATGAGGATTCAAACTGGGCAGCTGGGCAGAAAAACATAGTATTATTATAATTAAAAAAAAACAATATAGTGTCTTGTTTTCGCCTGTCTGTGTTTCTGTGGAGTCATAATTTGAGACATTTTTTTCTTCAGGATGAAAAACAATAAATCCTGATGTTAGTATTATGGGATCCCATAGTGTTGCAATGGGAAGCACTGTTGCATAAATTGGCTGCATGTGTGCGTGTGAATAGTGTGTGTATGCACAAAATGAATGAATGTTAGCAAATATGTAACATCAATATAACACTAATACTAGTGATAAAAATACTAACAATCAGTATTATTGTTACTATTATTGGGTCTACCAGTCTACTGATCATTTGCAAAAATATATTCATAATAAATACAATTATATATACTTTGTTGCTGTTTTATAAGCCAAACGAGGCAGTGTGCTGCAGTGGTTATGGGGGTTTTAAGGGAGATTTACTCTTGTAAAAATCTTTTTTACGAATGGAAATGACTGTAAACCAGGTCTTAATTGCTGCCAGTTTGGTGGTGGATCACGAGTTGGTAAATTAAAGACCTTGTTGATTTACACAGGGGTGTTTGCCGGTGTATTGGGGGCACTGAATAAGACTAGGCCAAGCCCAATAATTCACTAATGATTCATCATTCCGAAAGCGCGAGGCAGCCACTGTGAAATGGAGGGTAATAAAAATTCTATCCTATTGTAATTATGTATTTGAAGTGCTACACTGTTGGCTTGAAAATGAATCATTGTGCTCAATACCTGTTTTTTTTTTTACAATGGCAGCCATGCGAGTGCACACTTCTACCACTGGAGGGGAAGAGCCCTTGCCAGTGTTGGCGATTAGTCAATAAATGACTCAACCCGTTGGCCAAATCTGTACCCAGATCAGCATCCCGCTCATTATCTGCCCATTAAAGGTACACTCCATCATCCTAAAAGAACGAACTGGTGACCCCGCCACAGTGAAGTGAGATCAAGGCCAATTAGGGTGTTCAATGTTGTTCGAGTCCAACTTATAGAGCACTACACACGCTAGTCAGTAATTATCGACTACACGAATATGGCCTCATGCTTCGTTAGCGCTGATTATTCATCAACAGTGGACTCAGAAATAGCACATTGTGGATTATGGTGGGCTATGAAAGATGCCATGCCAAACACAATTGGCTTTCTAAAGGTGATAGATAAGACAATACAGGAGCTTAATGAACATTTGTGTTATTGTGTTGGAGGAACATGAGCTTTTTCACATGACTGGTGCTGAGGGGAGGTAATTAATTACTGTGCTACAGTGATAAAATGCAACAATAATGAATAAATATGATTAATTGTAGGCAATATATATATATATATTGTATATAAATGTATATAAATGTTTTACATATATATATATATAAAACATTTATATACAGGTATATATACAGTCCAAATGCATACATTTCAGGTGAATTGGTGATTCTAAAGTGTGTGTGTGTGTGTGTGTGGGTAAGTCCCTGCCTCATGCCTGTAGACCCCTGGGATAGGCTCTGGTGTTTGAGTTGATTAAAAGTCCTCCATTCAAAAGGTAGTATGTGTTTGTGTTATTCTGTGTTTCTCAACTATTAATTTATTTACAGTGTCATCCGGATATGAAGTTTATTTGTGGAATCGATTCATGTGTTTGTGATCTGAAAGAATGAATAAAGGAGACTTTATTGCCAGCAGTGCCTCATGGTTCGACATCTACACACTTCTACAGCCTGGCGAAACAGGACTCTCCATAGATTTGAACAGTCCCAACAGCATAAAGTTCAATTTTTCTCCAGCTTGTTTATGTTCAGATGGAAACGATCCAAAATGACTCATCTCTCATTGTCTTACACTGAAGTTTATTCTTTCTCCTAGAAAGTTTTTTGTAGGACATGTTATAAGTATATATAATGTTCCTGATTACAGAGCTCATGACTAGGCTAGACTTCACTCCTCTCAGACGTCTTAGTCATAGGCGTCCCTGAGTGAAAGCCCCACAGGGGAAAATGCCTGGTGGGACTGCGTGATAAAAAGAGTCCCAGATGCTAAGCAAATACAGTAAGAAACAAATTCTTCTTTGAATACTTGACTGAGACTTATAGCTAGAAATCTGAGTTAGAAAGGCCAAGATATTTTGAGCAGGTTTGGTTTTAATTTTTAGGTTTTTTTAAATTCCAAGTCATTTCTATGATGTAGAAGCAAGAACATTTTGCCCATTCATCACAGAATCCTTTGAATTATGATATTTTATATAATTGCAATTCAAAAAATTTTAAATATTTAAATAATTTATTTACAAAATATTAAAAAATTGAGTTAGGAGGTATAAATTGGACAGGGATTACACTCTAGTTTTTAATGACACAAAAGTAAGAGGATTACCTTAAACATCCAGAAATAAACTGGTTTTGCTTATGGTTAGTGGAGAAAGATTTTTTAAAGGTTAGGAAATATTGGCCAAAAGTGCGGACGGTCCAGTTGGAATGCCCTGTAGCTCAGCTCTTATTGGATAAGCTGCCTGCCTTGTTGCTTATGTTTTCTGGCTTTGTGAAAATTCCCCCAAGGGCCTTTTGCACTGGGCAGTAGAGCAGTTCTGGAATGGATCTTCTACTCATATGAGTCCAAACAAAAGGATAAGGAATTACCAGAGGATTGTGTGTGTACCGTAACCAGTATCAAACTGTGAAAATGCAAAGCCAATGGATTTTCATTTTGCCAATTTTTAACTGCATTAATGGACAAAGCCCATGATGTAATGAACAGTGCTGCTGTGTTCAGAATCACCTTTGGATAGTTTAGCATTGTAAGCTGAGGTTTATGTGCATCCTATGTCCTTCATTTGATGCTTAACAGATTGTAAACTGAAGAGTAAAAGTAAAAATGTACCGAAATGCATTACCTTGTGAGAGTAAGTCCCTGTTGGAAAATAAAAAACCTCTGGAAATGTGTAAAGGAACAACAGACTTACTTATAGAAAATTTGCTTGTGTTGTCTTTTCCGGGCAGCAGCTTCACTCCTCTTGATTTGAAATCTCCAGACCGTTTCACTGTTCAGGGAGGGGAAGAATAAAAAAGAAGAAAGAAATGAAAGCAGCCAAAGCAAGGCTCCCAGAGAATAGCTCGCAATACCGAGATCAATCTCTGCTGGCTCAATTTGTTGTAGGCCCAAGAAAATATGAGTGTGAAGAAACAGCAGGACAAGGACAGAATTGTGCATCCTTCGAGAATCCGAGAGCGGTGTGTTACACAGTTAACGATCTTTCGCTCAGGAGGTCAGGGATTTCACAGTCTCAGTTCCAGCCCTCGCATATTGCAGAACGCAAGGATCTGCTTGAAATGTGGTGGTTCCAGATACCACATGGCGACCTCAGGGGTCTTGTAGAGTCCATGCCTCAGCAGGTTGGAGCCCTTTTGGCTGCAAAAGGGCGACCAACAGCATATGAGGCAGGTGGTCCTTATGTTTTGGCTCATCAGCGTACGTGAGTATTAATGAAGGCCAGCAGTGTAATGTAGTGTTATGTAAGTGATTAGCTCTGCATTTCATAGACATTTGCTGGTGACAGATATTAGACGAAAACCATGGACCTGTTACTGCTTCTCCTCGTTCCATTTATCCATGACAGGAGACTGCAAAGGCGTCGGGACTTTTTAAAAAGCTGATAAAGGAGCAGTAAAGTCTGCTGTTAGATGATGACAGCTGATTAATTACAATTTCTAAATTAGCAATCCTGGCCCACATCAACCTTAACTCACATAAGAAGATCCCTTCTGTGATGCCGTTACTCTTCTTTCTCAAAAGTTTAGAGATGTTTTTCCTGCCAGCGAAAAAATGGTTCAGTAACCTCCTGCTGCTGTATTTTAATTATTAACAAATAGCTTCCGCAGCCCAGGTGGCCCTGCTTTGCCACAACTTTCCACAGGTCATCCTCATTTCATAAACAGGAAGAAAATTGCAAATTAACGTCTTAAATGCAAAAATAATTACCTGCTGATTAAGTTAAAAGAGGCAATTAAAGCTCTTTGCGATTTTCAAACTTTACCAATGCATCCCAAATATGCAAATCTCCAAATAATGAAAATTAATAGACACATTTGATACCACTGCAGTAATGGCTTTCTCCAGCTTAGGTAGGGCTGTCCCTACAGTAAGCTAGCAGCAATGCTAAATGCTAAACGTATCACATTTAATTAATTAATCACAAGAAAAAATGGCTGCAATATGCAAATGAACCTCCTCACCTACGTGTGATTCATTGAAATGGCCCATGCCATTGAAAACCAATGATTTTTTCCATTGAAGCTTTGACACAAAAGATTTTACAAACAACGAGTAAATAAAGGTTAAAAAAATGTACCATTCAGTCCCCAGTCCTGATCTTTTTCTAACATCTCTTTATCCCTTGAGTTACTGTACTGTTCAAATACATGGAATATTAGGCTATGTCCTGATTGGCTGTCTTTAATCATGCCTCATTCGGAAAGCAGGGCAGAATTTAAACATTTAAGTGTAAATGAAAACATGTTGCGTACGTGTGATGTCACAAAAAATGCAGTTTACATGAATACATATATTTGACTTTTTTCGCCTACAGCAATTTAGCCCCAACCATTCCTGGCCTGGACTTCTTTCTGAGTGAGCATAGCCCATTTAAATACAGTGACTATTCACAGATATCATATTTACACATATTGTTACATGTGAAATATGTGTTACATATACCTTAAAGGCAGTTTAAGGTTAAACAGGTATTTAAAAATGGTGATATGTGCATGATATGAGATGAGTGACACTTATAGTCACGCGCCAACACACTACCCCACAGTCCACAGTGTGAACAGTGTGAAATTCTTTCCCTGCACTTAACCCATTCACTAAGTGAAGCAGAGCCCAGGGAGCAGTATGTGTACCTCGGTGGTGCCACCTCACCAGCCACATTTTAATATACTGTAAGGTGTACTGTGTCAGCAATATAAGTACAATACTACTATTCATCTGCACTGTGAAGCCTTATTACAAATGAAACCATACCAAGCAAGAACGTTACCTTGATACTGAGCACTAAAGCCTTTGTGCCGGTGACCGTTGTCGGTGACAAAATGGAGCCGCAGCCAGTTTTTGTTGCTGACTATGGGCACAGGAATATTCGTCCCAGACAACCTGGAAAAAAAAGAAACACACACACACACACACACACACACACACACACACAGATCAGCCGCAGTTCACCAGCATCATCTCTTGCCACAGGCTACCATGCATAATCTCTAGCCTTGAGGAACATGCAGGGATGAAGAAACAAGAGCTGAGGTGCATACATTAACATGCAGCTCAACCTTTCCATGTTCAGCGCTCTGGATCTCCTGCTTTCAGCTGGAGATGGACTTTTTATTGCCATGGCTAGAGCCTCAATTAAAGGCAATCTCACCCTGGACTCACATTATCCACTTAAACAGTGCAACGTTTAGCGTGAAAAGTGGGCTCTACCAGGAAGCTTGGGGCCTATTTTTCAGATGCCCTGCCCGAGGTATCTCGCTTCACACGTAGCATCAGTCTTTCATCTGCCATCCCATTTCTTTAAGTATAAATGAACACTTATCAAGGGGAATTATCATGAAATGTAATGGAATTTAGAGCCTACATTGTTTTAAGAACACGCTGTAACAAGTTGATGATTCCAGCCTGAAATAAGCAGGCTGTCACCTTATTCCATTTCAAACTATCTCACTGCAGTTCAGCTCAGGAAAGTACAAACCAGGACCAGGGCATTTTACATATATATATGAATGAGAGAGTGATACTATTATGATTTTTTCTTCTTATTATTATTATTATTATTGTTATTATTTTAATAATTAATTTTAGTAGTCGTAGTGGCAGTGGTAGTAGTAGTAGTAGCAGTAGCAGTAGTAGTATTTGTAGTATTACTACTGGTAGTAGTAGTACTAGTGGTAGTAGTGGTAGTGGTAGTAGAAGCAGAAGTAGTAGTAGTATTAGCAGTAGCAGTATAAGTAGTAGTAGTAGTAGTATTAGTAGTAGTAGTAGTAGTAGTAGTAGTAGAAGTAACAGTAGTAGTAGTATTAGTAGTAGTTGCAGTAGTAGTAGAAGTAGAAGTAAAAGTAGTAGTAGTAGTAGTAGTAGTAGCAGCAGCAGTAGTAGTAGTTGTAGTAGTGGTAGTAATGGTAGTAGTAGTAGTAGTAGTAGTAGTAGTGGTAGTAGTAGTAGTAGCAGTAGAAGTAGATGTAGTAGCAGCAGTAGTAGTAGTAGTAGTAGTAGTAGTAGTAGTAGTAGCAGTAGAAGCAGAAGTAGTAGCAGCAGTAGTAGTAGTAGTAGTATTAGCAGTAGCAGTATTAGTATAAGTAGTAGTAGAAGCGGAAGTAGTTGTAGTATTAGCAGTAGCAGTATAAGTAGTAGTAGTAGTAGTAGTAGTAGTAGTAGTAGTAG
>JBBMFX010000067.1:6717-19680 GCA_037832545.1 Rhabdalestes septentrionalis | reverse complement strand
TCTTTTCACTTTTTTCCCCCATTTACTGCCTTTTTCTTGCTTTCTCATTCTGGTTAGCTCACTCCCCTCTTTTTACTCTCCCTCCCTTTCACCCACTACCTTTCTCCCGCCCTCATTACCGCACCTCATTCTCTTGTTCCCTCTGTTCCGCTCCCCCACCTTTCACTTTCTCCACCCCTGGTCCCTCTGTTGCTGTTTTCCTCCTCCATTTCTTTGTTTTTCTTTTACCTCATTGTGTTGTCATGTTCCTCCTGTAGCCCTCAGTCCCATGCGAGGTCCTCAAAGCGCACCAAACCCATTAGTAACTTTCCTCTGCGTCTGTGGAATGGCACGACACACATGCACACACCCTTAAGAAAAAAGAATCCTCCAGCTTCTTAACAACACTTGCTTGGCAAACGTAGCAAAATAAGGAAGGCTACAGCAGACCTTTTGTCCTCTCCTTCTCGTGGCTGGGGCGCTTTCTGAGGACCCATGAGCTGGTGGAGATATGTGCCAGCGTTTTCCGCAAGAAGCTAAGCCAGATCAAAGGAACCGCAGAAATTGATTTGGGTTTGCGGGTCTTGGGAGAGAGAAAGTGTGTGTGTGTGTGTGTGTGTGTGAGCGAGTGTGTGTCGGCGGGCCAAGATCATGAGGCCTGGTGTAATGATGCATGTTTTGTGGGTTGGCTTGCTTTCGGGGGGCTCTGCCTCCTCTTAACCCCCCGCTGCTTTGGTCCAGCTTCAAACATTTGGAGGAATGTTTCACTCCGAAATGTTAACGGGGCTGATACTGAGCGAATGGTGTTAGCATAAATTTGACTAGCGCCGCCTAGCTTTCTTTCACCACAAGTTTTATTGGTGGGTCTGTCGTATAGTTTGAATATCAGTAAATAAAGCATTTATCTCAGTGGTTAAACATCTAAAATGACTGAACAGGTCATATCAGGTTGCTAGTTTGTTAGCGTTTGACTTCACCGCGACATATTGGTTTTTGAGGGGTTTTTGCGGTGAGTTTTGTAATGCCGATGGAAATTGTTTAAAGGGTGGCAGGATTTTAGTGCTGTCGAATGTTTTTGATAGTCTGCAGAGATGGTGGACCTAATCTCATTACACTCTACTCAACTCCACACTGAAACTGTAGCAGAACTAGCCGTCTTTCCAGAGTTGGAAGTGGCTGAAATCGAGATATGCGATCAATAGTTACATTTTACAAAGCTTTCAGAACAAATGTAGCTCCAGATATGCATTAGTAACATCTCTTGGCTTTTAGTGAGTTACAAAATTTGCGGGGAAGAGGAAGTCGCTTGGTATTAATGAGATGTTTTAATGGGGTCCCCTAGGTTTTTAGCGGGAAACTGTATGGTTTTGCTAGCAGGGAACACAGGCATACAGCCAGGATAGCATAAATACAGTTAGAAATCTCAGGCTTGACCCTGTTCTTTGCATTTCCAGCACAATTATTGACATGCTTCAGCTTTGCTGGGTGTTTTGGTTATTTCATTGGCTAGCAGGCTAAAGGTGGTGGCGCGGGTCATTGGCTAATGTTTGCACTGGCCTTGCTGGTCCCTCACAGCTGCTGTGTTTGTCCAGTGAAAAATGAACAGAGGAAGAGTGTGCAGCCAGGCCCTTTGGGTGGGGGTTGGGGTCGGGGGGGTAGGAAGCCGGGGCGAGGCCCTGAAAAGTGGGGGGAAGAGTGAGTTGTAGAGAGGGGCGGTCTAAATTTGTTTAGCACTTCAGCTAACATAGGACCAGTCCACCAGTACTTAGCAAATCAAAGAAAAGTGACCGAGTGTGAAGAGAAATCAATGGGTGGAGAGAACTGTTCATTTATCAGCCGGATGCCGGGGCGAGGGGTTGGGTGGCGTCCCGCCGCGGGGAGCCTGGCGTTCTGAACTTTACTAATTGTGGGAGGGGAGGAAGTCTAGGGCTGATGGATGGAGTGGAACCTCAATGTGATTGGGGCCTAATGGATGATATGGCTACGCTTGCTGACTGATGCCAGAGGCCGCGGTGTTGCTCTGTATACACAGAGATCTTAGAATTACTGCATACACATCCTGACCAGGATGCTCACAGAACTCAATAGACAAATTCAGTGATCAGTCACGGGACTTATTAGCATGTGTTGCAGCCTTCTGGTATCAGTACAGGTCAGGTGTTAACAGATGACATATTGTGGAGCTCTTGTGTAAAACAACAGTGTTCATAGATAACAAAATTGTAATTAAAGATGATATCTTCCCTCCGACTGTTCTGAAAGAGCAGTTCAAAATACACGTAGTGCAAAAGTTGTGTTTATTAAAATTTTGAGCAGTGAGTGTATTTTCGCATTAATGTTATTAAATACATCAAATAAAACTGTAAAGAATGAATACAAATAACATTGAACAATAAATAGTGATGTTATTTGAAGGATATCAGTGTGTTGTTATGTAGTTTCCTTGAGAAATCTGGTTTGAATCAATCTGTCCTTCAGTAATGGAGTTGATGGAACCGAGGAGGAATCTGGAACCAACCTATGTTTTCATCACCAGTTCTCAAAATACTACTTTATTACAAGTAAAACCAATCTTGATACGTTTTACCGCTTTCTTGTTTGTATATATTTATTCTATTGTTTGCAGAAACCCACATTATCACATGCTGAGGAAATTGCTTAAAACCATTTGCATAGGTGGTTAACACTTTTGCACAGTGCTGTGTATAAAATAAATTAAATAATTGCTTTTCTGTTTATGTGCAACAAAAAGGTTCCTTTTGTGAAATAGACGCTAGCAAACAGTCCTACCAAAGCTAGCGTTCGGGTTCGGAGGACATTCTTTCAGAGTACCAATGTGGCTTTATTAACGCAAACCTTAATGTCATGTGATAGGCTACCATTATTTATACTGGAAAGCATATTCATAATGAATTTACACACATACGCACATACAGAGCTCAGCATGACTGCCCATGCATCCCACTCACCTCCACGCAGTCAGTGGCATTATTCAGAGTCCTGTGTTTTACTAGAGAGCACACAGCCTTTTTGCTGCTGCGTACACTTTTCTGTTTTTTTTTGGATTACTTCTTTTTTTATTGTCTCTCTCCTGCTCTCTGTTTTTTTCCCGTTACATCTATCTCATTATGGCTCTGCTGTTTCTGCAGGGACTGTAAATGAAGTGTTAATCTCTTCCCTCATCAATCCCAGTGCCTCTCCGAGCCCCGGCCCACTCCCAGGATTCTGATGACTGGCACTTTTGCTTGTTTTGAGCAAAGAAAGTGTTTGCCTAAATTGAATTTTAATGGATCGCGCATTCCCAAGCAGGAGGCGCAATCCATTATTTGATTTATGGAGAGAGAGAGACGTGGGGTCAGAAGTCATATGGATGGCAGCATCGCATCAGTGAGGTTTCAGAATATTTGGAAAAGGGAAGCGAGGTGAACCAGGAAGACCTTTAAAAGGGCTTTTAAGCTGCAGTGGGTAACTTTTAGAGAAAAAAAAACCATTATCATAAATGCGGAATCTGACTGCAGCAAACACCAGGTACTCCAGTGTGTCTCCTCACAGTCGAACGATACAAAGATCAGTTGTATCAGATGGATGGACTGATGGACAGATGGATGGATGGACTGATGGACAGATTGTTGAATGGATGGATGGATGGACTAATGGACAGATTGATGGATGGATGGATGGATGGACTAATGCACAGATTGATGAATGGATGGACTAATGGACAGATTGATGAATGGATGAATTGATTAACAGATAGATGAATAAACGGACGAATGGGTGGATGGACTGAAGATCAGACATGTGGACAGACTGATGTATAGATGGATGGATGAAATGGCTGATGGACAGATTGATAAATGGATTGATGGATGGATGGACACATGGGTGAATAGATGGATGGACAGATGCATGGACAGACTGATGGATGGACGGATGGACTGTATCTAACAAAATTCTTTCTGGCCTTGAGAGAGCCAACAAAATTCTGTCCAAATCTTACTCCAATTCCGCATAACTTCAACTATATCCGACAAGTTCCTGCTTAAACTCCCCTGTAGCTGATGAAATTTGGTCCAAATCTGACTGTAGCACACAAAATTCTGTCTAAACGAGTAACTATATACTATTTGAAATTTGTTTGAACCAGAGTGCATTCGGGCAAAACGTTATCCACCTAAAGTTGTTTGCCAGGTTGAGCCTTTAGGAACTTGGTCACATACACAGTTATTTACAGTGTACGACTTGTAAATAACCCTGTCCTACTTCGTAAGGTTGTGCAAAACAGAAGATAAATAAAACATGTGCAATACAAATAATAGAGAGTACCAGGTTGAGGAAGTACAGTCTGCATGAAAGCAACCATCACTTCATTAAAGTCTTGAGTTTGAGCTCAAGATTAGTGTGGGGGTCAAGTCTGAATTAAATATGCCTCATGGCCTGGAGGAAGAAACTTCTTAAAAAATTCGACAGCTCTGCTACAGCATCGCCTGGTGTAGATGCAGTTTGCATACCTCACTGAGAAGCTGAGATGTTGCTGTTGCTCTGATGTGTAGATACACAACTCCAGGTCCAGGTTGAGTAACCGGCCCGTCTCCAGCATTTGAGTCTGAAATCAGCCGTTATCTCTCTTTTTCAAAGGCCAAGCTTCACACTCCAGTTTCACCGCCTCATATGCCTCAACCCACATCTGATAAACATCAGAGTGTAAACACGTCTGCCACTGATATTAAGATCGCCACATTGTTTGGTACACAACTGCGAGTGTGTTACTGCATAAAGAGGTGAGAAAGACAGAGATTATGTTTTGAAGTAGTGCTACCAGATGGGCAAATGAAATTACGGTCTGAAGAGAGTCCCTGGAGCACTGGGCTGTCCGCTGGCTATCAAATATTACTGCCATGATGACTGATTAGGTGGCCTGGTGAGTCTGACCCTTTGGACTCTATATATGTCAGTGTCAAGAGGAGCTGGATTTGTGCTTTATTATATGTAGAGCTGGATATGGTTTGAAATGTGTACACATATTTACTCGAATATGTATATATTAGGGGTGTGCAAAGCAGCTACTATTCGGATCTGTATTTGTTGAAAGGGGAAAAGTATTTGTATTTGTATTCGAGTAAAATTCAGGGGTATTCACAAAATACACGTTATTTGTGGATCCACATTTGAGGCAATGATGCTGAATTGGTGTCACGTGATTCAGAAAAGTTATCTAATAAATGACAAACTCTCTAAATTAGTCACACACTTATTTACTGTAAAGCTATTTCAAAAATGTTATGAATTTTGGCCTATGAGTGAATGAATAATCCACATTACAGACTTTCAGCATCTTTTATTGAATAACTCTTATTTAATCTCTGTTATTTCATAACCATTTCTGTACTGTTGATGTGCAGTTATGGTCACACCAATCAATAATATATCCTAATATGCTGAGGGTAAAAAAAAAACGTAAACCACAAAAAGAAACAATACATCCATCTTAGGGGCGGAGCCGTTTTTTTTCCGAATAGGGTATTTGGACCAATACTGAACAAGATATTTGTATTCGGAGTTTGTTCACCGTTGTGTGTTGATTGTGCTTGTGAGGGAACAGTTATGTGTGTTGAGGAGTTCAGAGTGAAGTGCAGTTTTGATTCAGTTCTGATTTCGGAGTCTGAGGCCCTGAGGGAAGAAACTGTTTCCCATCCTGAAAGGCCTGCATGCTGCTGTCTCAGTGTCTGTTGTACAGGATAGTGTTGGAGCTTCCGTGACGGAGATTAATTTGAAGTGGTGTTGTGTGTTTTATTAGGGTTGATGTATTACCAGGCTTGCCAGGTTCTACTTTAAGGTATCTGCCAGTGTTCTAGTTTTAACAGCGCACACAGACCGCAGCTCTCTCCTGCTGCACCGCACACGCTCTCCTGGTGTTTCGGGCCATGCTACACTCGCTTTATTTGATAGCCCATCGTTTATTTTGATCACGGACAGATAAGAGTAATAATAATGTTGTTTTGTCGTACCATACATTGATTTCTTTTTCCCCTTTTTTCTGTAAACTACAAGCCATTAAGAAGTATAAAGCTTTACTTTTGTCGCTTTATGGTAGCAAAATGAATGAAAGTTTCAAAGGTTATACAGTTTTAATCAGTGTGATTTTAGCAAAGTTTCATTTGAGTCTGAAACACAAAGATGCAAATGAGCAGTAAATGGATATAGTGTTTTTTTATGTGCTGCAATTCTAAAAATGCCTGAAAAGTGTTTGGTTTAAATGTATGAAACAGAGTCAGCAAGACTAGATTTGGACCCTTTGATTATAATGGAGTAAATGGGTCCATTAATGTCAAAAAGTGGTGAAAAATGGGCCTTTAGGTGCATTTTTATTTTACCACTAAACATATTAGAAATAAAAGGACAAATATTCAAGACCTAATATTTCCTTAGGTTTGACCAAGTAGCTCAATAAGATGGTAAAGTGCTTAGAGACAAGCTGTGAAATCTGGAACATCGCATATTTTTCATTACAAATGTTACCTGTGGCCCACATTTTTCTCATCTATTTTATTTTACTGAGGTCTACTTCTGACACTTATGTGGGTGTGTGTACCAAAAATAGCTGTAATTAATTTCTATGCAGCCGTTTTCCAGCCTCTGTTAAGGCTTTAGAATGACACAGGCTGGTTTTTACTACTGCGCCTTTAGAACTGGTGACTAACTTGATTGACTAACATTCAGATAGCGATCCATAATCAGTCACTTCCTTTAAGTTCAGTATGATTGGGTGGAAACGTGGACCTGAGAGTGAACGAGAGGTTTTGAAATCTACGTATTATGACAAAGCTAGTGGCCTTTTAGGGTATGGACCGTTCTTGAACCAAATTTCAATCCATTATCTAGACTGAATTCGCCTGACTCATTGTATATGGACCTTTCATTGCCCACCTCTCAAGGATAGACTGCTCAGACATCAGGGAGGGGTTTGGAGTAGAGGTGAACAGAGCCGGTCTAGTCAGGATGTCTTCTGGGAGGAGGTGTTCTGAGCCTGACCCACTGGGAGTGGGCCCTGGGGCAGACCCTCGGAACACTGGGAGGATTATATATCTCAACTGACCTGGGAGAGCTTTGGGATTCCCCAGGAGAAGCTGGGTGAGGTGGCCCTTCTCAGCCTGTTACTCCTTGTCCTGGAAATGGAGATGAAAAGACTCTTTATATCTATGTTGACAAATCGAACAGTCAAATAAGGCAAAATTCTGCCTGCTAAGATTACAACACATGTATATATACAATATTTATTATTGCATATTATATTGTTTATCATATTGTTTAGTATGTGTCTGTGTGTATCTAATGATCTAAAGTGTTCTTATATTTACTATGTTTATGTATATATATATAGTTTACAATACAGATTTCCATATTTATATTTCTAGATTGTATAATGAACATTTTATGCTGGTATATAATTTTATTCTGCTATATTGTTTTCTTCATTTTTGGTGCTCTTAAATTTGATCTGTCCACTGCTGTGATGATGCAACCTCTTGTGGCACTAGTAAAGGTTTATTTTATCTTAAATTCATTGTGTTGTTACACATAGTTGTTGTTTTATACTGTTGTGCTTGAGGTCAACTGGAATCGAACATCTTGTATGCGCTCGCTCTCATACTTGCCCCGATAAACGTGACTCTGGTGGTGAGTTGTGTTTACTGCCCCAGTTTGGACCTGCTTACAGCCAAACTGTTCCTGGGAGAAATCAACACCGTCTGCAAAATGATAATCGTACTTTTAAGCGGAGCTTTTTATCGCCCGTTTGCTTTTTCCCCCTTTCTGACTTGTCAGGAAGTAAACTTCTAAGAGAGACGGCGAAGTTTTATGGGCCCTGCTTTACATCATTCATCAGTTTGGATTCTGGCATGTGTCCATACGGCCGGGCTGCCAGTGATCAGTCATTAGTCATTCAGCACGCTCGCGAACGCCGAGCCTGACAGCCATCAGCCTGGAGAAATTAGGCTGTTTTGCTGTCTCTTCTTTCCAAACTGGAAAACTGTCCCTCGGTGTGATTTTCCTAAGGCCGCACAGAGGACTTTTTCTCGCTGTGTGTGTGTGTGTGTGTGTGTGTGTGTGTGTGTGTGTGTGTGTGTGTGTGTGTGTGTGTGTGTGTACAGTAAGTCTTCAGTGTTGAGCGCGCTCTGAGAGGTGCGCGAGTCCCAGGCCCGGCCCGGCCAGGCCGTAATGCCTTTAAGCCCTTTCTGTGAGGGTTGGGGAAACGGGTAGCGGTTAATGATCTTGCTTTGTTTGGAGCACGGCTATAATTAACACGGTGACTCTGAGCCCACCTGCACGGGTCAGCCAGCGCCCGCCTCGCGCCCAATTCACACACCGCAGAAGGTGTGGGCTAATTAAAGGATCCGCTGTCTCTGAGCTAGAGAGAGGGAGAGAGAGAGAGAGAGAGAGGGGAGAGGGAGTGAGAGAGAGAGGAAGAAAGAGAGAGAGGGAGCGAGAGGGAAAGAAAGAGAGAGAGAGAGAGAAAGACAGAGAGTGAGAGACAGAGAGATAAAGAGAGAGAGAGACTTGGAGTATTTCCTCTCTAGCAGCGACCACCGTGGCGATGCTAACCGGAAGGAACTGGAGAACAGGAGGGGAGGATTAAGCGAAGAGAAAGGAGCGAGGGCCAAGCGCTTGGGGGCAACGAGGGAGAGACGGAAAAGAGAAGGGGGTAAAGACTTGTCTAGAATGACAGAAGACTTTCTGTGATTAATTAATGGGGGATGCTCTCTGGTGAATGGCTTTTTTTTGTCTCGAACAGCTGGACATCTCTGAAACGTTGAAGGAAAATAAATGTGCCCAAAAGGGTTCTTCTGGAAGGAACCTCGCATTAGATGGCTACTTGCAGTCCTTCACATAATGCAAAGGTTCTGTATTAACTGAGGGACTTTCCTGGAGCTGTTTAATGTACCAGATTAATCAGATTATCTGATTAATACCAACAAGCTAAAGATATGAATCAAAGGCCTAAATTCCCATTGTGTATTCTTTTCTGTCCAGGGGTGTAATGTATTTGTTGGTATTTGTTAATCATGGATTAAATGTATAATAATTGGAATGATCAGGAAATCAGCAATTTAATGCAAAATGATATCTTTTATAAAAAGAATAACATTTAAATGCATTTGCTGACAAAGGCGCACACCAGCCACAGAATCCAAAGAGTGTGTAAGGATGAGACCCGCCCAGGTTCCCAAAAAGAGGAAATTCATGTGAACGTTTAAAGCCACATTAAAATATTTGCATCAAGTTTCATTAGACATACAAATAAATCACCGTTCACCATCATTAGAATCCTGGAAAGCTTCCAAATACAAGATCGCATAAAAACACTCAACATTAATATAAAACCATTCAACAGTGTTAAAAAAAAAACATAGGAGGAGGAGAGGGTGAGGCCTGGCATAGTAACAGATTTACAGCCACTGTAATTATTTGCATGGGGTTTAATAATACATAAATATAATTTATAGCTATTTTCCAGCATTGGGACACTTCAAGGCAAACAAATTCGATTAAGAGAGAAGGCAACAAAATGCACATGACGCTTAGCACTGAAACCTTGTGAAAAAAAAAAAAAAAAGTCATGCACAGCATGAGCCCCGGAACAAAGAGAATGAATCAGGGCCGTGAGGAAACCAGGCCCGCACTGAGACGTCTGTTTTAAGGGAAAGATTTCAAACTGGAGATTTGAAAAGTCCACCAAAGTGGATCAGTGCTCCTGGGGGTGTGTTCCACACTAAAGGAAAAGAGAGGAGGTCTAAGCAGCCTGCAGGTCATTAATAATTAGGCCTACTAGCCAGTAGCCACAACAGTATGAGTGGATTAATGGCAGTGTCTATCCGTGTTAATGCGAGAGCTGCGGCTGCGTCTCTGCACAAGACTTTTACAATATTTAGGCTCACATGGATAACTTGAACAGACACACACGCACATTTAAAAAAATGTATATATATATATATAATTTTTTAAATATATATTTAGATATATACGTGTTTAGGGATGTGCAAAGCAGCCGCTATTCATATCTGTATTTGTATTTGTTAAAAGGGAAAATTATTCAAAATTCTATTTGTATTCGTATTCGAGTAAAAGTCATAATGCAACTTATGGTTAGCTTAAGGTTAGGTTAAGGTTAGGGTTAGGGTAAGGTTAAGCTTAGGGTTAGGGTAAGGTTAAGGTTAGGGTAAGGTTAAAGTTAGGTTATGGTTAAGGTTAGGTTATGGTTAAGGTTAGGGTAAGGTTAAGGTTAGGGTTAGGTTTAGGGTTACATTAAGGTAAGGAATCAACTCATTATTTCTCTCCTACTGTCCGGGTAGTGAAATGTTGTCCTAGCACGAAAAAAAGCCCTAAATCGTGATCGGTGCACAGATTTTGATTACATTATATTTCGTGATGGCTGCACAAACACTCGTGAAACTGGGCTCAGTATCTACTCTACTCGATGTGCTCGGTTCTACCTGATTGTATATGGGTGTGTGTATGTGCGTGTGTAATATGGTGTTAGTCATACAAATTGCTAGGTGGATCAGTTGGGGTTTGAAACTAGTGATTTTGAAAAGTCTCCCTTTAATGTGCTGGTTCTGGTGCCCATGCATACAAGGCATCTCAAGAGTGGGATCGGGTTGTTCTGGCTCGGACAGGCAGGTTTGCCCCTAAACACTTTGCGCTGAGGTGATATTTAACGTGATGTTCTCCGATGATACGAAAATACCTTATTGCATGAAATATAGTTAATGATACTAAACGTAAAACTTTACACTCACTGGGCCGAGCAGCTCGTTCTCATCTTCATTTTACAGAACATCTGTGGCCAGAACCGAACCGGTCACACTTGATCCTCATTCAGTTTTGTAACTGATTCTTTTAATTGGATTAATTAATTGAACGTGTTAATTCGACACCCCTAATGTGTACGAATGTATGTATAGTGCAGTATGTGTTACATTTTAAAAAGAGTAAACACATTAGTTTGACAATACTTTATTTAAGACCCTCATTGCAGTTTTACATTGTTGCAATAGAAGCTAAGCACAGTTACAGGATTCATACATTTTCAACAGTGGGGAATAAACAGCCCCCCAAAACTTTCCAAGGTTCCTTCTACCTTCAAGGGACATGATCACACTCAGGTTTACCAACAGCACATCTGTAGAATATGAGCCAGCAAATGGGCGTTTGGAATTCGAGTGTTCACATAATCCAACAAAAATCTATACTTTCTGTCAGGCCCATCTTAAAGGTGCCTATTGTTGGGATTGTATTGATCCTGAATTTGGAATTGATTGTTATCAATACCATTTGCAAAATTTTTCCACAAATGTTGCAAAAAAATCACACAATTATCACCATTTAATTATTTTATTCCTTTTTTGTAGAAAGTATGAGTTAAACTGTGTTTCCTGCATGTATAATGAGGGAGGAACCATCACTACCAATCCTCAAAGCGTCACTCCCATCCCGCTCGGTGTTCCGAATAAGCAGATGCCAGCCATGTTAGGATCCATTAACTCTGCATTAATACTGATGGCAGCACCATTTGCTCAGGAGCTTACTGAGATTGCAGTCTGGACCAATCAGGAGCCAGTACCAGTTTAGCACTGTATTTTCTTTTATTGATTTACCAAAGTCTTTTTACTCGATTCCACTGTATGTTTGGTGATTGCAGTCTGTGAGAGTTGAACTGCGATACGGGTTTTTTGTCCATAGAAGTTCACCTCATTCTGCTCTCACATCATTCCGTGCTTGAAAGCATGTTTCATTCTGAAGAGCATCGTCAGGGTGCTGTTTTGTTTCAAACCCACACTGTTTCAGTAAGATAAGATAAGATGAGATAAGATAAGATAAACCTTTATAGGGGAATTTGCTTTGTAATGGCAGAAAGTGGACAGTACAAAGTAAAGAGCAGCAAAAATGAAGAAAAATAGATTAAAATACTACATCAACAGTACAGTATAAAATGTACACTGGACAAACTGGTTTTGTAAAATACATACCGTATTTTTAGGGTGACCAAACGTCCGGCGTCCGAGTTTTTATTTAGAAAGTGGGGAAATGTCCTATTTTTTTTTATTACCTTTCATTGGACTATTAAACTGACCGGCACTAGGGCACTGCGCACTAAGGTGTCCTGGTTTTCCAAAACCAAAATATGGTCACCCTAGTCAGAGAAGTCTCCACAGCCCACAGTACATGCCACAAATCCAGCCTGCAGCACACACAGCATAAAAAGAGGACTGCGAGCAACACCACACAAAGTTAGGGGCAGTTTTAATGCAGGCAAAATGTGTATTTGTCATATAAGACAGTTTTGGGCAAGAAAAAGTGCATCTTATACGGCGAAAAATACGGTACATATATATGTAAACTCTATGTAAATTAAATGTAGACTCAGGCAAGTTGTATGTATGTACACAATGAGCATATGTATATATATATATATAAAGAGAGAGAGAAGTAAATATGAGAACACTGTAGATATAAACACATACACACACACACACACACACACATACAGGTACACAATATACTGACATGCATTGACAATCACAGTGCAAATGCACCAGAAATATTGCGCAGTTTGCACAGTAGTAATAGTTGCACGTGTTCCCTCAGAAATATTGCATTCAAATAGTATTGCACATGAGAGAAACTACCATGTAGTACTGAGTGTATTGAATGTGTACAGACACGCAGTCTGCAAGGTAAATGAGGAATCCGTAATTAAACAGATATTTGTTTAGTTTGCTCATAACCATGGACGATTGAATTACAAGTAATCAGTCAATCGTGAATCATGTCGGTGTTGGATGAAGTAAGAAGGCTGTGCAGCAGTTAAATACTGAGACTGCAGCAGTGAGGAGGGGTAATGTGTGTTGTGTGTGTGTGTGTGGGGGGGGGGGGTGTTGGGGGGGGGGGCCCCAGGTGAGAATTTTTTTTCCCTAAAAGACATGA
>JBBMFX010000066.1:0-15714 GCA_037832545.1 Rhabdalestes septentrionalis | reverse complement strand
TTCATGCGAGTGTGTGTGTTACCGCAAAGGGCTCAGACAGTCATCCAGATACACACACTCACATTCAGACACAAATATGGACATTGGCACGCCGACACACACTGTGACCCAGAAGCTCTCTCTCAAAACACACTGAGAAAGGAATTCAGTGGCGCAGTCCGTCACCTTCTCTCTCTCTCTTTATCTCTCTCTCTCTCCTTCTCTCTTTCTCTCTCTTTCTTTCTCTTTCTCTCTCACTATTTCACTTCACTTCACTATTCTAATGTCTCTCCCACTCTTGTTTTTCTTTTATTTCTCAAACTCTCTGCTGTTCATGTTCTCTCAATTCTTTCTTTCTTGCTTACTTTCTTTCTTTCTTTCTTTCTTTCTTTCTTTTTTCTTTCTTTCTTTCCTCATTACACTTATTAATTTCCACTCTTTTTCCTTCCCTTCCTTATTCTTGCCGTCTGTCTCATTCACTTTCTCTCTCTCTTGCTTTTTAATATTCTTCTTCTTCTACTTCTCTCTCTCTCTCTGTCTCTCTCTCTCTCCCTCTGCATTGTCTTCTGCATTTCCAGTCTTTCTATTTTTACTCTTATTTCTCACAGTTCGGTCCTTCACTCACATCTCTTTTTTCCTCCTGCTGTAACAGACCGGCCGAGTGTGCAGTGAAGTCTGACCCTTTAAACTGAGAAATCAGAGCGATGGGGAGCTGAGACACATGACTGCTCACTTCCTTACAGTGTTTTCATAGAGCTGTCGTTCCCTCTCTAGCTCTCTCTTTCTCTGTGTGTGTCTCTCTCTCTCTCTCTCTCTCTCTCTCTCTCTCTCTCTCTCTCTCTCTCTCTCTCTCTCTCTCTCTCTCTCTCTGGGAGCCAGGTGCTCTTCAGGATAGAAATCTAGCCGCACCTCTCCTGGGTTTCTATTTCCTCCTGATTAACGGAGAATGGAATCTCCATCATTAAGAGCATTCCAGCAATTGTAGGGAGCCGGACCAGAAAAGACAGCACATATCAGTAATGTTGAAAGAAAACAGTGATCCATATACTAATTAAAGCTAATATACAGATATTTCATATAACTTCCATCCCTGTTTATCCATTTATCCTGAAATAAGCACCCAGTATATTAAGCTGGTTGATTCAAATGGTGTAAAATCAGGGACAGCCATTTCTTTAACAATATAAAGATGAGTTTGTAACATGATTGCCAAAGGATTTGTTCAGTTAGTTCTACTGTTTATGTGCCAAAATTAAGAGCACACAGTGTCTAATTTGACATCTATAATGAGTTTTTCAGCATGGAGCACACAGTCCCATCAGTTACGGACATACAGGTGTTATAAAGGCATGTCCATAGTGGGTAGTAAGAATAGACCATCTAATTTTAAGGAGCAATAATCAAGTCAACCAATGAAGAAGCAATAATCAAGTGAGGGCAAGTGGAGAAAGTGGTTTCCCTCAGAGGGAATAGCCATCAGTAACATGTATACTGGCTAGTGTGTCTTAGAATCAGGAATATAACAAGTGCAGTTGGCAGTTTGATGATCTTTGGAATGGAAATGACTTCACATCTATGGTGCACATTCTTCTGGAGAGTCACTGTTTACTGGACAATAGTGTCTGCTAAATGACTGAACTCGAAAGTCCATTTGCTCCAGAGAACCTAGTGCTGTAAAGGACCGTGTTTAATTAGCCTTTCCCACTATGCTAGGCTGTCAGCTGTTATAGTAACTAGGCAGTTAAAAGGGAGGTCAGCAGTCTCTAGTCAAGGGAGTTGCAATTAAGTCGGCTAGTTGAGTGGCTGGTGGTTGTCAGCCTCCACTGTCTGTGGGATTTATTGTAGAGACCCCCTCCCCCATGCCAACTCCCACCACTACGAAATTCTGCCGATGCCACTGTTGACTCTGGTTTTGTTGTATTATTAATCTTACAAAACATGGCATGTTCATCTGAAAAGTTCAGAGAGTCTGAAACAGTTTATTATTGTTAATCTTGCATCTTGCTCGTTTGTATACACGACTTACAGCACACACACATGTCATTCAAATACAATTAGGTCTAAGCTAATTTACAGCACATGCATAATTGAACAGAACTGCCTTCAGCGGAAGCACACAGTCACCAGTGCTGGAAAACAGAGAGTGTATGTGTCTTTATATAGCACCATTCATTCATACCAATCCTGCATTATCACAGTAGTATATCAGTATAATTTAACAATAAAGCAGTATTCAATAAGCATAAAATCATGATAAACAATAAACAGTATAACACATTAAAAGAACAGTGTAATATAACAATAGAACTGTCTAATATAATAGTACAACAGTGATATATGCAATAAAACATTCTACTGTACCTGTACATCCAGTAGAGCAGTTTTATAGCAGGAGCTGCTCACAAGAGGCCCTTCAGTTCTGCGAGTGATTTGAATATGCAAATCAGCTCACCAGAAACGGGCAGCACTTTCCAAGAGAGTAAAGAGATAAAAGAGATAAAAAGGTGCCGTCGCCATAGATATACATCCCGAAACAAATTCAGCAGAAGAAACACCTTCTTGTAAAATAAAAGGGTTTTCTTTTTGTTTAAAACAGGAGGAAACTGGCAGGAAATATTAAGTTAGGCTTCCACAGCATGCTAATTTCATGCAGACCCCATGCAGACCCCATTTCTATTATTAATGAATAGTATTAATGTTAATTGTAATTTTGTTATTAGTAGATTAATTCACATATGAATTAAAAAATTATCACAATAAAACAAAACATTTGATAATGTGTTGGTAATGTGCAAAAGTATCCCTTTAACTGGACTGTTGAAAATAAACAAATTAATTAATTAATTTAGATTACAATTAATTTTGTGTCATGTGAAATCTGAAACCTGCAAAAGGAAATATAACATGTTCATTATGAATTTCAATTACTGGCCCAAAACTGTTTAAATGATGCAACAGGGAGCCAAGGGTACCTCAGTGGTGCCACTAGCAGTCCTGGGATTCAAACCCATGACCTTCTGATCGCTGGGGCAACTCCCTAACCACCAAAATTTCACCAATAGCTTGGACATATTGTCATTATGAAGCTGCTCTGTCCATGCTCTGCCCACAAATGCATTCTATCATAGCAAATGTTGGTCTTGCGTTACAGAACAGATCTCACTCAGCCTGATTAGCTCACAGATCAAGGAACAGGACCATATTCCTATTAATGTTAATGTTTGGCAACGTCAGCAACAAAAATATTCAAATCACACAATACTAAAATCTGGTCACTGTCTTTAACATTATACTGTGATACTTTAGACCATCAGCAGTTAGTTTTATCACTGAAGCGCCTTCGGTGATGAAAGGCTAAATGCCGGGCCTTAACTGCTTTAGAGCTCTAATTTGAGGCTTCAAGATGAAGTTTAATCGTCCGGGGCCGCGCAAATAAGTTGCCTCCCGCTCCAGATTGCTATCTTGGCCTGATCTAAGCCACATTTATTTCCAAGAGCAACCGAGAGCTTGAAGACTAGAAAAACCGTCGGGGACAGTGAAAAACATATTCAGGCAGCACTGGGTATAAACTACAACGCTGTGTTACAGCCTTAAAGCTATCAGGTAAAAATACAGTAGCTTAGTCTATCCCTGACAAAATAAAGCCAAAAATGTAAATAAGTGTACATTCTTTACAGAGGACAAACTGTTTTGGCAGACTTGAACATGCTGGCAAAAAGTTTTAAATGTGACCAATACAAAAGTTAGGACAATCCTCATATTCTGTGTATTATTTTTTAAAAGTTTGTTCACTACAACAAAGAGTATCTGCTCACTAAATGTAGCGGGGGGGGGGTGTTCAAACTTTTGCACATTACTCATTTCTCTGTTATTTTCTACAGATGCTTGTATGGTATTTCATTAAAACTCATCTAGAGTTAAATAGATATAGATAGATATAGATAGATATAGATGGAAATAGATAGACAGGTAGATATAGATATATAGATGGATATATAAATAGATATTCATATATATATAGAGAGAGATGGATATACAGGTAGATATAGAGCTATAGATAGATATACAGAAAAACAGATAAAGATACAGATATATTTATACTGATAGAGATAGATAGACAGATAGATAAATAGATATAGACATATAACATATTTAATAATATTGATATATTATATACATAGAAATGTAATACGCCCACAGTGAAGGTAGACCATAGGGTACAACAGAGTGTGTAAAAGTAAATACTTCTTATTAACAAACCACATTAAGATAGGTAAAGTAGCTTGTGGCTACTTTAAAAGCTCCTAAACTGCACACTAGCTGGAGGCACTTGGATGATCACAGCTTCTAAGCCACACCCAGATAGCGAATGCTTATTGTCCAGATGCAGAAGTGACTACGTAGCGCCTATTCTGGTTTGACCAATTGGATGAATCAATATGAGTGATGGGCTGTGCTGTGACTGAGTGCCTAACTTGGTGTTAAGCTGGTGGAGTTTTTGTGTGTTTTGTGTGAGGCTTTGTCTGAGGGCCGCTGCCAGGCTCTTTAAATAAACAGAGCCATCTCTTTGAGCTGCAAGTCTGATGACATGGCCTGACACTAACACACACACACAGGCTCAACCATGGGTCAGGCTGCGGTCACTTCACTCTGTCACACCACAGCAGAACCAACTGGACACTAAATGCACACACACACACACTCACACACACACTGTCTCATATACACACACAAATGAATATAAACACAAACACAACATGACAGTGATGATAATTGATAAGCAGGAGGAAACAGAGCTCAGTAGCAGCTGCATTTGCTTCCTCCCTCATAAGCTGCAGTTCAGGCCATAAAAAGCATGTGATAATCGAATATGAATATTTTCTCACTCACCACGCACTGATTTGAGAGGAGACGTTTCGTGGAAAGTGCGGATTCTGAACAGTCAATCCGTTCCACGGTTGTTTTTGTATGTGGAAGAGGATCTGTTTTGTTCGGATTTGATTTTAATGAGCTGTTATTGTTGCGCACATCATCCTGTTTTGCCGAGAGTAAAAACAGCTTCAGATGCAATCTTTGTTCATTTCTGATGTTGAAACAAGGGGAAGAGAGTACTTATAGCTATAGACATTAAATGAATCTGTGTATGTAATACATCTTTACACATGTAAATATGTCATTAATTATGTAATTGGCATTTCGTAGCCAGTTCATCACTTATGTCAATCAAGCATCAAGATTTATTAATGAGAATAAAAGAATACATCCTACAATAACAGTTATTAACAATATTTCTTTTGTAATGTAACCTTTCAGACCTCCTGTGGTGGTTCCAGTTTGAAGCTCAGTTGCGTATGTTTTGCATGCTGCTTTGATAGACCTGTTTTTTCTCTTTTTCTTCTTGTAAATGGCTTTTAAAATAATATTTTCATCTGACGGACCCATGAACAAATGAATAAGCAGAAGACAAACTAAAGAAACAAAGCTCCAGTCCCCCTCAATATGATATATATAAAATGTGGTTTAAATAATACCCACCCCTACCATAAAGTGGTAGAACATGGATGGATGGATGGATGGATGGATAAAAAATGAACCATCTAGGACACATTGGTTGAGTCTCATGCTCAGGTTAACATGAACCCCGGCCTTCACATACTCACATGTTATTAAATTGCAGAAAATAATAAAAATCTGCAGTAAAACCCCTTTAATAATAATAATAATAATAATAATAATAATAATAATAATAATAATAATAATAATAATAATAACCTCAATTATACAGTAAGAGACTTCTAATAAGTAATGGAGTCTTCCGATGAACATATAAACCTGTCAGTAATATATTGCAGGAGGTTGAGGAACTCATGAAGAGCGATGCAGATGCATTTTCATGGCTGTGTGTGAAAACGCAGGCGTTGTTGGGGTTCCTGTGGAGCTTGAAGATGTCTTATTTGTCACGGAGGGACGTGCCTGTTTAGTTGAAGGTTCCCCCGGCCGTCTCCTCGGCCTCCACTTTCAAGACAATCGGCGCCTTTCTTTCATCAGCGTGACCCTTTGTCTCACTGCACCGCCAGGCCCTTTCTGCATTCTTCTCTTTTTTCCCCATCCTTAATGAGACAAGAGGTCCTCAGTTCTTCAGCTGTTGCTCTAAAACAAATTTGGAATCAAGAAAAAGTGAAATGGTAGGTTACACAGAAAACTGTCCTCGAGATAATAGCCTAAGAATAGAAAAGGAGGGCAGAGCGAAGTCTGGCCGGAGAACGAGAGAGGAAGCGGGAGAGAGAGAGAGGGATGTGAGGGGGAAGAGAGTGAGATGGGGAGTGAGGGAGCGAAGATATAGAGATATAAAGTGGGATAAAAGATGTGAGTCTACATGCCACAATTACAGATGCCCAGCTATTGAGCAATCAAGCAGAGAGAAGAAAGGGAGGGAGGAGAGGGGTTGACATAAAAGATTTTAATTCCCTGATGCTATTCAGGACTTTTCAATTTAGCTCGAGATGAACATTACGAGGGAAATAATTATGGCTGAAAGCTGTTGAGCCCCCTCTTTCTTTCTTTTTTTTTAAATGTTGCTGCGCTCTCTCCTGCTTGATCTTTGGAGCCAATGTAAAGAGCTGAAGAGGGGAAACCACAGGCTAGCGGTTAACATTAGTGTGGCAGGATATGCTGTTTGTGTGTGTGTTTGTGGGGGAGGGGGCATTAGTTCAAAGTCAGCTTGACTTTTTTCATGCTATTATAGGCTTCTGTCTCCAAGCAGCACAGCCCCATCCACAAATACAGCTTTTGTAGTTACTGTTGGTGCAAACTGGACAAGCTAAACAGGCTAAAACTGGCCTTCAAAGTAACTGGAAGTTGTCAGATGTGAAAGATTGGGTAGTTAGCATTCTCCTGCAAGCGTGTTGAAACGGTCAAAAAGATGTGGCAGCTCTTGTTCTTGTTTGGATTGCTAGGACCGCTTTAAGGTTTTAGAAGCCAGATTTTCCTTAAAAACCTCAAAGCACATAAATATTTACACATTTTACAAAGACTTCAATGTGAAAAACATGAATATGATAGTTCATAATTTCTCTGTTATTTATAAAATCAGCTTAGGTTGTATTGGTTTAGGTAAATAAAATGATTTGTGAACATATACATTCAGGGGCTGCAATAAGTGGTACATTTATGTAAGTACTTATTAGAGTACTAGAGCAAATTATGTCAACCCATATATATACATATGTGATAATATATAAATATAATTCCTTTTCTTGGAAGTGTCCTAATAGCAATGTGGATAACTCCCATTGTGTGCACTCTAGATTATAGTTCCTCTGTTTGGCATCCATAACAAAAGTCTCATATTTTATTTCATTCAAAAACATTTGGTTAACACAATGTTCCAAAATTCTGTCCATCCTAGCTCACAGACACAATTACTATTGTGGGTGAAAAATGGACCGATCAGTTTTTTCACTCATGCACCAGCATTTACACATTAAAGTAAAATATTCTTGTATTTACCCTGTTACTTCAAGCAGCAAAATATCTCGTCTTCAGTGAGACAATGTTCGCCTCGATTCGGGTGTCACTCATTTGATTTGATTGTTTACATTTGCTGTGCAACAGTACAAGTTGTTGCTGCGATGGTTACAGCGCCATAGTAGTTATGAATGCATATGGAGGGACAATAAATACTCGACAGACTGTTTATAAAAGTGTAGAACCAAAACTTGGCAATGTGATTTGCTGGTATTATGTTAATGCATGCTCAATACTTACTCAAAATGTAACGATCTGTTTAACAGTGTCAGACAGGAAATCTGTGTTCTTTTGTTGTGCGTATTGTGCTCTTGAGTGTCCTGCAGGATGTTCCATCCATCAGTTGGTGTAACAGATGTTTGGACACAGCCAAAGTTTAGTTATTGATCGACTGTTAAATATTTTTTTTAAGTATATAAATATGCAGTGCTATATCACCAGTTAGACATGCAGTGTTATGTCAGCAGTTAGAACATGTTATAATGTTTATTGCTGAACATCCCTAAACATACCCATGTGATGCCACACGCTAAAGGGTTGAGGAGGTTTTCGAAAATTCTCCTCTCTCTTCTCACTTGTCTTCTATGTTACTTGTTCCTCCCTGTGGTTTGGCCTTGGAGGTTCTCCACAGTGTTAAGGAGGTCCCTCACAAAAGCTTAGTGGCAGATGGAGGGTGTCAAGATGTCCTTTGTTGTACTGATTAATGAACCCGCGCTCGTTTGAGTAATTACTCGCTGTCCTGTGGGTCTCAAATGTGTAAAGACATGTAGCATCAAGAGTCTGGACCTGGGCCACGTCCACACTCATGGGCCTCAAGTCAGCAGGTGCATATTTATCATCGCTGGGCTCTTATTTTGCTGACCTGTGTTTGCTAAGCTCAGGGTTACATTAATCTGATCAGTCTAATGAGACGCTTGTATCTCACACTGCGACGCTCCCCGAGGACGAGTGCTCAGAAAGAGAGAAAGAGCCAGAGAGAGAGAGTCTCTAACATCTCAATGGCCTCGGATTTCTTAATACGTCTGCACACATTCTCTAAACAACTTCCTAACCTTGATGAATCCAAGCTGCTTGCTTGAATCTGGCCTCACAATGGGAAGATTCAATAGCATCTACACTTTCATGCTACTTAATAGATTTCCACCTTTGCAGGAATTTGTGCACAGTCGCAATATAATTTTATTTCTGGACGAAAGCGTGACCTTGGCGGAGGCGAAATGTTCTGCCTGGGATCTAATGCAGTTTGCGGGTAGGACTGAAATGGAGGAGTTTGAGGAGTTAGCCCGCAATATGTGTGAAATGAGATGTTACCCTCCAATACGTGTGGAAAATGAAACGCAGCCGCCCGATTGTTTTGGCGCCCCGAGATCGTGCTGGCCTGGAGAACCGCGGGAGGAGGGAAAGAGTGAGGAGACGAGATTTCACAGTTGACGTGCGTGGGCGTCCGTCAGGAGTTAGGCTTATAATGTGTGTGTTCTCCCCCGGGCCGGCGAGAGGAGAGCTGAGGTTATTTAGGGGTGGGGGAGGGACTGTCAGCGAGCTTGTGGTGCTTTAATATGGTGTGTGGATTCGCTATAGACTGGACATTGCTGGGATGCTCCTCTGCGGCAGGTTTAGGCTGGGACGTGACCTAGCATCACCCCACTGGGGCGACACGCTGACAGATCTGTCAACGCCTGCACCACTCTAGGGCATCCTCTTTAGAAATGTTGATTGCTCGCCTGTGTGTGTGTGTGTGTGTGTGTGTGTGTGTGTGTGTGTGTGTGAGTTTGTGTGTGTGTGTGTGTGTGTGTATTTGTCTATTTGTGTGGGTGTGTGCATCTGTATGGCTGAGTGTTTATCAATGTGAAATGGAAGAGCAAAAATATTGTAGTTCATATTATAAATATAACATTCTGTAATACACATTCTATATGTTTTTCATAAATAAAGGTGATAATTTATGGTTTTACTGACCTCATTTTCACAGATCTCATTATTTGAATATTTCATACAACTTTAGTACTGAAAAAGTAAGGATCCTAATATAAATGCAATATATTATGTGTGGCTCTTATAGGTATAGGTGTTCATTCAATTAGAGTTAATGACTCCCAAAATTCATTATTTGATTGAATTTCATACAGTGAGGTCCCAATTTGATTTTCAATACTGGAAAAGTAAGGAGACACTTTCAGGTTTCAGCTTATTGGAGCAGTCAACATTAAAAAATCAATCTTCGCAAAAAAGGCTCCATTGTATTTCTTGTGCACATGAAGTGAAAACCCTCAGTGAATCCTCACATTTCTATTCTTTTTAGTTCATTTTTAGTTAATGTAACTGTCAAACTCATTATTTTTATCATTATTTTAAAAATACTCTTAGTTTTAGTTGGAAACAAAAGGGAGACAGCTCCAGCCAAGTTATATTAAGCATGTCGTTAAGAGCTAAACAGATGCCTAACGAGTTTAGATCAGTAGGTTTTGACCCGTGGGCCAGGCCCCCCATTAGCCCTTCATGGGTTTGTTAAGGGGGCGCTGGTCATCTGTTTTTTAGTTTGTTTGGGATTTTTACACAAAACTTTGTCACAATCTTTCACCCAATTCCATCAAATTTAAATATCATACATATTACCGTTGTCATGATCATTTGCAAAAATAAAACACGTTTGAGGTTGTTGAATGGTCTGGCAAAATGCATGAATTACATAACTTCTGCGTCTAATAATGTTCCTATTTTCAATCCACTTGCAACATTCCTCTTATTGATCATACAGTACTATTCATGACAAGATAAGATGTCGTATGATAACATAACAGATATTAGTGTCACGTGTGGGAAATTTGCGTTGTTAAAGTACAGTACATAAGAAGAAAGTAGGAGCAGCAATACCAAATAGAACAAAATGTTATAAACATATAAATAAATGAGCTTGTGCGTATGTATTTTAATACATACACACACACACACACACACACACACACACGTACGTATATGTATATGGTCACTGTCTGGCAGAAACCTCGTAAATCCGCTTTTGGTCTTTGTTTTTTTTTTTCATAAAGCGATACTATTGGCCAGTCTCCATGTGGGTCTGCAAAATTTAGAAATTATTAACCAATGGAAAGTGTTGAAAAGGGTTATGTCAATTTTGATGTCACAGTATTCACTGTTTTTGTGTTTCCTGAAAAATAGCAGTTTTGGAGGTTTTTGCCAGACAGTGTCGATATGTATGTATGTTCACAGCAGGTATCTTCAAATTATAGCATATGGACTACAGATAAATGGACCATTCAACCAACACATGAATGTATGTACCTAAAAGTGTGTGTGTGCGCTTGACAGAGGCACAGAGAGTGTCCTTGCACCAGGCAGTAGATAGTTGGGCCCGACCACATCCACCGCGCCACCGTGGCTGTCATTAGACAGAGCCTCTAATGATTTCTGCCCAGCACCAGATGCACCGTCAGACTACGCTGTGGATAAAAGCTCTCCACCAACATGTGGGATCCCACTCCATTACCTCAACCTAGATGTGATATTAGACTCCCTCCCTCGCTCGCGCGCTCCCTCTCCTCCTCTTGTGCTTTCACACACTGTGCCTGTCTTTTAACTCTTTTCCTTTGGTTCCCCCAGCGCGTATGCCTTTTTCCGTCAGCTGGGATCCTTTTTTTCTCGGCTATGGCGACGCTAATTGACGTGCAGATTGAGATCCTGCGAGACGCTGCAGTGAATGAGCTCAGAGGCCTGTTTGTGTTACAGGATTACACTAGAATGTATTAAAAGAATACACAACGGGAGGAGGGACGCTTTTATATTTTCTTTTTCAGGCACTTCTTAATTGGGAGGTTATTTCATGAGCTGTGGGCTCCAATTCCCAGAAACCCTTGAGGTCCTTGTTTGTGGGTCACGTGTCCATGCTAATGGATGTCAGAGGGAGTTCAGTTCATCAGATCGTGGTGGTGAATTTCTTTGAGGCTTAGTCATGGAAGAAAAACACCTGATGATGATGATGATGATGATGATGATGATGATGAAGATGATGATGATGAAGATGATGGTGATAGTGATGATGGTGATAGTGATTGTAAGATGCCACAGCCACCTCTGGTTGGGATTCCAAATTGTTGCCAGAGAACTGTGAATTCTTGAGTACACATTTCAATCATTTTGCTTCCAAAGAGACTTCCTGAAGGACTTTCAAAGTCTATCATTTCCAGTCCAGTCCCTGAATTAAGACCAGTTTCAGGGATTTGTTTTTTCTTAAGACACACAGTGACCTACGTATGAATCATTCAAGCAGAACAAAGAGCATCTAACTGAAGTCCTGAACCAGTGAAGAACCAGGAGCAGATGATTCCAGATGATCAGGCGGTGATCAGTATACTGGTTGTGCTGAATGCTGAGTGGCTGGAACTTATCTAGGCTCCTTGTATCTTTAGGCACTTTGCAGCCTGCCACTAAATATTTGTTCCCATTTCTTTAATTAATCTCCTCAATATGCCAAAAATAAGACAGTTTGAGTGGCCGAATATCATATTTTTGCAATATAAAGACTATTGTTGTCTCACAAACCTTTTAAATGTTTGGATACTATTTTTCACCACAAAATGACCAGACAGAATGTCATTTAGAAATGTAATTCATTCTGTACATCATGATTTAATTAAAAATGCACACATACATTTTAATAGGTTAGCAACAGCAATTATTCATGACTCTTAAATAGAACTTTAATCAGGCCTCAAATTTTGGTCAGAAACTGAATACAGCCTGAGAATGTTCTACCCTGCCAACACCATAAAACCTGAGAAGTTGCACAGAGACAATAATAGCCATTAGATTATAAAGATCAAGTGTCACTCCATCATATTTTAACCCCTATCTAGCACTTTTAAGTGGTACTTGGGGACTTGGGTACCATTATTTTACTCCTGGTTTGGAGTTTGTGTCTTAGATTTATTATGTTAATATCAGGAACTAAAAGAAAGTTGAATCTTAAATCCTATCCTAAGCTTATTTGCTAATTCGACAAAGCAGTGTTATGTGAAAAAATTGTAATTGTAAAAATCCTAAATAATCATGCTTTTTTTTAAAATAACGTTCGATGTGCTATGTAAACACTGGCAATGTTACAAAATATTAAAATAATCTAAAATGATGAGTCCTCTTTATGGATTCATTCATCAAACAGTTCCTTATTCTAGATAAACTCTTCACATTGTTTTAAGGTGAAGAAGATTAAAGTAAGGAGAAATTTTTTATCTGATGAAAAGGACAGGTAAAATCTGTTGATAGGTGGGGTGTGAGAAGCCAGGAGAAAGTTCTTAACCCAACCTGGCATAGAAAAACAATGTCAGAGCCTGATGTGAGTGCCTTGGTTTGGATGAATTTTCATGCTCTTGGTTCTAGAGAGTAAAAATAAATTTTAACTAATTTAACAAATAGGTCTGCGCATGAATTTCAGATGTGAAATGTATTCATAGACAATAAAGCCTGTAATTCTGGATAAAAACTGACTGTGCCACAGTAGTGAAACAAGTCGGTCAAATATATTGTCACTTCCACCAGGGATTCTCGCACATTTTTCTGTCCGGCTTGTTATGGGAAAGTAGCAGCCCAGCATGACTGTGGCAAGCCGAAGCACAACCTCTTCCCCCGAAAACACGATAAATGCGTTAATTGCCTGTCACTGCTGTCATCGTTTTCTTTCACTTTAATTCAGCGTGTGTGCGTGTATGTGTGTTTGGGTGGGTGGGCATGTGTGTGTATTCACCTCTTTGTGAGGACCTCATTACATTTATAACCTGTTTAAAGTGCTGCTCCTCACAAAGAGATGAATGCACACACTGCTGCTTTTCACCATTTCTTTAGGAAAAGATTGCCTGTTGGTTACTGGGTTTACATCAAGGTCAGGTTTAGCTGTAGCATTACAGAGATAAAGGAATGGATTGTCCTTCAAAATATAGTAAAACCAACATGTGTGTGTGTGTGTGTGCATGTGTGCACTCATCACTCTGTCTTTGTTTTCTGTACTCTCAGACAGCGTGTGCTTTGTAGTGTGAGTGTTTGTGACGTCATCAGGGAGGTAGAGCTTAGGTGATAACAGGAGTTTAAACCCTAAACACACACCCTCTATAACACACACACACAGGCTTGGATATGTGGCTGCAGAATGTGTGTGTGTGTGTGTGTGTGTGTGTGTGTGTGTGTGTGTGTGTATGTGTGTGTGGCTGGGAATTAATCTGTATGCAATACGATTAATCCTCACTTGACCCCTGCTTCTTTAGGATTGGTTGGTTGACTTTGATACATTTTACGGTCCGTTAAGGTCTACCTGTTCTGCACAGGTTCATAGTACTGTGGAAAAGCCTTGACGGACCCTACATTTCTTCATATTTTGTATTCAAAGGGTCAGATTTTCTTGTCTCAAGGAACAGGGCTTCTTGAAGGATATTTTCAGCCCAGTCCCTGAACCTGATCGGTTTCAGAGGAACGGTTTTTGTTCATTAAGACACACAGTGACCTACACATTAATCATTCAAGCAGAACAAAGCACATCAAACTGAAGTCCTGAACCAGTGAAGAAACAGGAGCAGATGATTCTAGATGATCAGGCGGTGATCAGTTTACTGTTGGTGCTGATTGCTGAGTGGTTGGAATTCCTTTATCTTTTATCTTTAGGCACTGTCACAGTAAAACATTTGTTGTATTTCCTTCATGCAATCCACTCAAGATGTCAAGATGTCAAAAATAAGACAGACAGGCATATAATAGTGTTTTGCACCAACAAGATTATTTAAAACAATATATAAGAAATGTGGGGTGGTGCAAGATTTTGAAAAGTACTAGGTAATTATCTTAATTGTTAGAACATTTTGTACATTACAGTAATTACTGCAATTACACTGTTCTTTGCAGTCTTACTCTCCTTGTAGAGAACTAGAACTTCTTTGGAATTTTAATTCTTGAAAACAATGAGCAAAAAACTAATTAATAATAATATATGTATTTTAATAGATAGAATTATATTTTTGTGATGTCAAATCTATTCACCAAAGATGTTTGAAAGTTAAAAGGACTCCTTAAATCAGGGCAGATTTTTTAACATGGTCCAGTGCCGGACAGCCAATCAGAACAGAGATCAAATACACGTATCATTCTTAAAGGCACAGTAACCAAAGCAGTACAATTATAAGGGATAAAATATTGGGAAAAGATGTTGAAAAGACAGTGAATTTGGACTAAAGGGAATTTAAATGAGGAAAATAAATGAATAATGATTGTTTTTGGCACACAAAAGCTCATAAATGTTACATGAACCTGACTGGGCAAATAAATAATAAATATGGGCCCTTTAAACAAAATGATTCATCCATTCAGATCAAAACAAATTAAAGAAACTGTAATCATCATATCAGTAATTGTAAGGACTAATATAGCAACAGCTGTGGCAACTGACTACCTCATATTTCATGTCACACAAATCGAATATTGAGTAATTCTTCCTTAAAATAAGAATAAAGGGGACATTATACAGTAGAACCTTTTGCAGGAAGGACACTGTTTATCTTGCATTATTTTTCAAGCGTTTCTTAAGAGTAGTCCGAAGCACCCAGGGAATATCTTCCAGTGGATGACTGTGTGTGTTATGAGTCAATACCACTACAACTAAAAATCAATGGATGTTAAGGGTGAAGCAGTCTGCTGCCCAGTGTCTGCAAGACTCCAGCCAGCCAATCACGGCCTTCGCCTCCTTTTGGCCCGACTCGCTCTTCATGATGCATGGCTGTCGATTCGCCCATCATAAGCTATGATAACGCAGCATCATAACAGGCTGCTCAGAGAAGAGCCTCATCAGAGAGAGACTGTCATACCAGGCCCGAGACATTGATCCTCCCCCCTCCCCTTTTTTCTTTTTTTCTTTCTCTCTTGCACATCGATAATCGTGGAGCGATTGGCCGGCACTGCCAGTAAAGGTTAGTGATCTGGGCAGTGTGGCAAACGAGGGAAAGGTCACCATCAGTCTGCTGACGTCCCAACACAGAGGGTCATTATGACTGGAGCATTCTCTCTCTCTGTCTGGCTGTCTGTCTGTCTCTCCCTCCCTCTCTCTCTCTCTCTCTCTCTCTCTCTCTCTCTCTCTCTCTCCCTCCCTCTCTCCACCTCACTTCTCACTCTCTTCTTTTCTCTGTCTGTTTCTCTTCTCTCCCTCTCTCTCTTTCTTTC
>JBBMFX010000065.1:9288-33185 GCA_037832545.1 Rhabdalestes septentrionalis | reverse complement strand
TATATCCCCTCTCTCTCTTTGTTACTTCTTTTTTAAACAGTAATACATCTCTCTTATCTCTCTCTTTCAGTACCCTTTTCTCTCTCTCTCTATCTCTCTGTTTCTCATTTATCTTTTAGTCTCGTTCTCTCTCTCTTTCTCTCGCTCTCTAATATAAGTTAAAAGGGCCATAATTCAGGAAAGCTCTTTTTTAAATGACAACATTGAGTGTGTGATAAACAAAACCCAGAACCTCAAAATGTCCCGTTCACTCCTGACAAATCAGGACACAGCACACCTACATGTATCCATCGTAAAAACGCTCATCATGTTTCATTCTAAAGGGCGAAGGGAGGTCGGACAGCGGGCGTGTAAAAATGAGCGACCTCTTGACACACAACCAGTACAAGGGGACCTTAAATGAGGGACTTCAAAGTTAAAGTCTAAGAGAAGTTTATTGTGATCTCAGGTTCTGTAAAAACTGAAATTAAAAAACATATTTAATTTATTGGACGTAATTGATTGAAGGAAAATTGTTTTATTCTAATCAGTCATTTGGGGTATTTTGTAAAATTGCTGCCAAATAAAAGCTGCAAGAGATTTTTCATTTAAAAAATAAACCAATACGACTAGAGTTTTTGGTAACAAAATGGCGCGATCAGTTACACCAATAACACTCCAAACCTCACTTGACATTGAGCTCACCGTTTAGAGGAGCTCCGAGTGCGACTTTAATTGGGCGTTTTATTTCTGGGTTAGAGGCCGATTGTGTGGGAAACTCTCATGAAAAGCTTTTGTGTCAACAATCACCGCACCGAAAGTCACCTTGACAGCTGCTGCTGTTGATTTCATCCAAATATTCATTTGGCGTTCGCTTCCAGAGGACAGACGCGTGTGTTTTGGAGGAAAGAAGGGAATTTCAGGCCTGTGTTGATGATAATCCTCCAAAAAAAGCCCTGAGACTCTACATATTCATCCTGCAGCTCTGTTTGCCCGCTTGTTTACTTGTTTGTCCCCACTTTTGGTTTATTGGTTGAGGCATGTGTGTATATGTGTGCGTGTGTTTGTGTGTTGTTTGTTTTAATACTTTTTCAGGGTTATGCAGTAAATCAAGACAAAACAGAGCCAACATAACAACAAATAACTTGGACACATAAAGATACTGATATACACACTGATCAGCCTCAACTCTAAACTCACAGCAGGTGTAGAACGCGGTGATCTGGTTCCAGTGTCGCCTGCTGGGGGTTGTTGTATTACAGTATATTATATTATTCAGTCAGTGAACGGTCGCTTCTAGGGTGGTGTTGTCCGTCCAGAAAGCATGTAGCGTTAAATTGGTTCTTTGAGCCAGTGCATGTCGCGATAAGAAATTTATATTTAAATCTTTGGCAGGGGGGGCATAAGGGGGGCCAGGTGTGTGGTTATGGTGGTGTTACGGTGGGGTTATAGTGGATTTATGGTGGGCTCATGAATGGTGATGATGAACTGGTGCAGCAGTCCTTCCGTGCACACCTGTGTAGTGCCATTTCCAATAAAGTGGTCAGCAAGTGTAGCCACACAGAATATGTCATGTGTAATAAATTCTCAACATCCTACCATGTGGATCTCCAGGTCTACAGGTTATTGATCCTCTTGCTGTGTGGCTCCTCCATTAAGGCCCACTGAAACTTTAGACCAGCTTTTTATTTTACATCTGTGTGTCAATTTAATCGAAAACCAGAGAAAATTCCATCAGAGGCACACACTGGAGCTTTGACCTGTTTTCCAACGGTGCCAGGATCTCAGGATTTTTTGTTCGGGCTGAGCTGGGAGAGAGAGAGAGGGCCATTGATTTCATTAGGAGGACGTGTGGAGTGTATTATTGGATGATAACTTGCTTCATAGGAGGTCAACAAGAAATCAATATGAAATTATATTAGCAGCTGGGTTTTCTCGCCGATGGGTTCCTACAGGCTGAGCTGAAACACAGACACTTATTCACTCCTTTAGGGTGGTGGAAGAACAAATGAAGGATCAAACATAGCAGGGTGTGTCACATTGAGCTTCTGGAGAAGGTCCATCAGAAAGAGACACAAGAAAATAGAAAGTGTTCTGTGTACTGGAACCCTCTTCAAAATATCGAAAACTATATCATATCATGTATTTTATGTTTTGCAGTATGTGAACATTAGAGTTAGGCCAGTGGGTCTCTAGGACCGAACGGAACCTGTTTACAATATGGCTCTACTGCCAGTGACATATTTAGAAATGAATGATATGTGCTTATACTACCATACTTATCATATATAGTCAGTGATGTATCTAGAACTGACTAAAACCTGCACACACTACAGCTGTAGAGTCAATGATGTATCTAGAACTGACTAAAACATGTTTACATGCTGGAGTTCTAGATGGACACATTTGTTCTCTATTATTGTGGATCAAGAGTGACACGATTCAGGTAATCAAATGTTTATGCTTATATAATAAAAAAAATTACGACTAAACTCCTGAAGGTGCTGGAAAATCCGTGCCTGATGTGAGTGTGGGCTGCGCCGGGTGGTTTGGAGATGAATGCAGGTGGAAAGCCTCAGGGCTCCAGCGGAAGAGCACAGCTCTGCTTGAAAATAGGTTCTCATGGGGGAGATAAACACTCAGGTGTTACAAAAGGAAAATTCCCTTCTTTAAAACCTCTGTTCATCTGTCAAAGGAGAAAGACATAATGGCAGCAGCCATAGACAGCTCACATTCCTGCACACAGTTCATCACAGACCCGCTGAAATGTCCTAAATCTCAACTGTTTCTATCTCAGGGGCCACCTGTTTAGAACTAGAACTCATAATGCTCCAATGCTTGGATCCCAATTATGGTTCTTCCTCATGTTGGTAGGAAGTTTCTGCGTCTGAGTCTAGGTTCTCTTCAGTGGCTCTTTTCAGTGGTTCTTATTTATGCCCTTTCTACATTTGAGTATTAGTTTCTCATGGTGGTTCTTGACAAGTTCTTGGGAGTCTGACGTTTTGAGTCTTGGTTCTTCTCAGTGGTTTCTCCTCATGCTCTTATGGAAATTCTTCTTTTGAGTCTTGGTTCCTGTAAAATTTGAGGGGTGAATGCACAAGACTGGTGCCTTTTCAGGTGCCCTCTGAGAACTGACATCTCTGTCCTTACTGGAGGGACAGAAACTCCTCCTGAGTATAAACAGGTCAGAACTCCTAGCGAGGTTGAGAGCAGTAAACGTCGGGACTGTAGGTGAAAACCTAATGTACACATGATACAAACGGTGACGTCATATGAGCGGGGTACAGACTGACACCAAGCAGTCTGATTTTCTAAATAAACACAACTGAGTTTTCAGAAATCGCCACTTTGGCCAAAGTTATAAAAATTCCTTTGTTTTCACACTGAACTACAACAACATTTACATGTGGACAAAAGGACAAAACACACAGAAAAGGACATGTGGACATGGCCACAAAGAAACCAGTGCGAGCTTTCAGAAGTTAGACAGAAATGTAATGACTTTTGTAGTCAGTCACTTCTTTGTTGAAAGTGCTCGGCTGACTTCTGGAGATGTTTCCATAGTTTGGACAGTTTTCGCTCCTCATTTGAAAGAAAGAAACCACGTTCAATATTCTGTTCTTCTGGATTAGCACCTGTGGTATGAAACTGTTCAACAGTCTTCCAGAACTTGAGAGAAAGCTTCAATACCATTTACCAGACAGTGGAAGTGAGAGGAGTCGGTGTAATATGTGTGAACATTCTCTCACATGATTGCGCTGCTCGATTTAAGATGATTTCACTTGTCAAGATCATTTGCTGTCGAAAAGAGAATGATAGTGTTTTTATTTTCCTCACTTCTAATCTTCTCACTCCCATATACAAACCCCCATGTTTTATTGATGGTTTCCACTTCATATAACAAAGAGGTGGATTTCCTCACAAAGTAAGAGTCGCTGTGTTGTTGCAGATGAATAATAGACGAGTGTTTGGTTTGATCAGAAGCGTGGAAAAGAAAAACAGTGCAGTAGTAGTGGCAACACCACACACGCATGCGTGAGGTCCGTGGGGGGGTTTGGCGCTGTTTTTTTTTACAAAATGTAATGATGTCTTACCTTATGTGTCTGAGAACCAAGATGCCTGTTAAACGAGCAAATCTTTGGATGTTCAGCCCCCCAGAAAGCCCAGCTGAGAACAATCAAGCATCTAAAGCTCTTCATGTGCAGTGACACTCTCATGCAGTTTTTCCAACACATGCTTTCTGGTCTTTGTTCATTCGTAATTAAAGATTTTCCTCGGAAAACAACACAGGTTTTATGGTACAAATAATTACAATAATTCTGTAAAATATGTGAATGAGTTATTAAAAATGACGTCACTCTCGTTTGATGGTCCCTCAAGGCAAACTTCTCTGTTTTCATCAGGGTCTTTCATTTCCCCGTCTGTCAGCTTGCATGTCGTTCTCATGTGTCTTCACCGCAATTTCCCTTCGCTCTAAATCATCCTGAAACATCTCTGGATGTCCGGTTGGATTTTTGTACATCAGCACTGGGCAGGTTTCCGGCTGGAATTTCAGTCAATGCTGTGGCGGGACAATGTAACAATAAATTAGTGATATAATGAACAGATAATTAACTGCACTGATACATATTTTAGTGTTTTATTCACACCTTTTAAGCAATTTCCTCCTGAAAAAAGTTTTCTGATTCGGTTTAGAGTAATCAAAGCAGTCGGTTCATCATCATAGCTGACAGAGCTTAAAAGGAGAAACCTTCTAAAAACATTAGGAAGAGCCATTGAGAGAAATCAAGTCGCCAAAACTGGAGAAATTCTAACACATGAGGAAGAACAACTGAGAAGAAACATCAGTCTAAGAGAGACCCTCCATTCGATTTTTAAAAACAAGAACCTCTGAGACTCCAAAAGGAAAAACCTTCTATAAGCACACAGATTAACAGCAGAGAGAAATAAAGACACAAAGGAAAAATGTACTGAAAGCATGAGGATGAAGCACTGAGAGCAGTCAAGACCTAAAAGTAGAAACTTCAAGGACGGAGGAACAAACATAAAGAAGAATCCAGAATTTCTAAAGGAAGAAAAGTTGTAAGAGCATTAGGACGAACCACGGAGGAATTCTGGATGTTCTACATCATTCTGGCCTCTTCAAATACCACATTCTTCCGGGCCCAGAGATCTTGTGTTTTTCTGTTTCTAAAACTTCCAAAGCCTTCTTTATGTTCATTTGCATGTGATGCTGTTTTTAAATCCAAGTAGTGTTTTTAATTATTATATTTAAATTGTAGTAAATTCTATGTAACACAGGAACACCAAACAAAGCCTAGCATGACGTCTGACACCTCGAACACCAACACACACCGGGGAAACTTCCATATAAGAAATATTTTTGACGATTAACAGTTGTTTTGTTGCACCACCTGCAGCTTGCGTTAAGGTAATAGTTAAGGATTACGGCCTTATTGTGTGGCTATTTTGCCATGAGATATATCTATAGAATTCTCTCCATTGCTATTGATGTTCTGCATGTGACGTCATGCCTATAAGGACGTCCATGCTGGACGGCAGAAGCGAGTTTTAGTGCGATTGTTTTAGTAGCTAAAAAGAGATGACAGGGATCCACAGACGACATAGTAAAATTGTTATTTCATGCTGTTCGGTGGGCTTTTCCTGTTTTAACACATTTGGTCATGCATGTAATATTCGTTATGTATGCCAAAGTCACAGAACGGCGACAAGACGACATCATTAATAAAATAGACTGTAGTTACAAATTTCATGTAATATAGCGTGTGTACTCCCTATCACTAGTTAGCAGACATATAGTACTTAAGAATTTAAGACCAAAATAATGTCATTTTCCTGTTCAAAGTTTCAGTAAATAGCAGTGGAATTGAGCCTGGTGTCAATGGTTCTGAGGCAGTCAAAAGACATTATTATAAGACATTAACTCCGCGGAACAAGCACCACTCCCCATAAAATTTCACAGTTAGAGAGGGCTCAGTGAGACCTTTCCAAAGACCCCTCGTTTACCATAATATCACCAGAATTTGAGCCAAAATCCGTTCAAATTGCCGTGGTGTCCCATTACTTTTGACCACTATGGACCTTCCGAGCAGCAAAACTCCGCGGTGCACCCAGACACTGCCAACTTCAAACTTCAAAATGCCCAAAATGTTTCTAATTTACAGGAAGTCTCTAACTGTAACCCTGTTCAAGATACACACTTTAGGAATTTTATGTCAAAATCCAATATTTAATGAATACTCTCATTTAAACAGGAGCTTAAAGGGATAATACGTGAAATCAACAAAATTGCATTTATAAAGATTTAAATATTATTTAATATTAAAACAGCTCAATTCAAATGTGATATCTCTGGTATATATACATATCGTGTGAAGTGAAGTCCAGGGGGAGAGCATACGGTTCTGTTTTTAAGTCCTCTATAGAAAGCTTTTCAAAATATCGATCTTTGTGGACTATATCCAGGTAGCCGACTTTCACTGATAACGGAACTGACATATTTAAACAGCTGTGAACAAATGGAAAAGTCTATTATTTGTCACTAGTCCATTTCTGTCCATCCACTCTCACTAAATCCAACCCTCACTTCCACCGTCCAGTAAGGCGCGGTCAAATGATCACAGTAACTTGTCTGCAGAACATCAATTACATCTGCAAAAACTCTGGCCTAATGGTGGGGGAGACACTGACTCCATGCTAGCGTAGATGCATGGACTGATTCTGTAGTCCAATTAAGTGCTGAATTATGGGGCTAAGGGTTCAGACAGATGATTAGGAGTGACTATGAAGCACAGTGTACTTAAAATGTGCTTAACTACCCCATAATTTACACTTGAAAATACGCCAAACCCCTTCATTTGAATAAGTGGGCATTCATTACAGAAACCGACCCCTTAATGTTACTTGAAAATGTTACCTGAAAATTAGATTTAAGTGTGAAAACGCATAATTTTAAATTTAAGGTGTGTTCAGGAGGTTCTATTATTTAAGAGGACATTTTGAAAAAGTAAGAAGAAATGTCACTAGTTTTACACAGTGCTTGAAGTGGGAAAAAATAAGTGCAGGAACTCTAATTTTCTGACATATTCTCAGGCCACTGTCGCGGCGTCGGATCAGTTTCAGTAAATACCAGAACTCAGAAAAAGTGCCGGAACCCAAAAGACGAATACAGAAGTTCCGGAACTTCGTTCCCCTGCGTTCCGGCCCACTGCAAGCACTGGTTTTACCCCTTAATCAGCTTTAAATTGTTTCATTGTCTTTCATTCTCTGTATTGAACATTAAGGTTAAAAATTGAAGTCATTTTGAGGGGTACAATTAAGGCATTTGATTTTGAAGGCATGACCATTTATGACCATATGTTTTTGCCTTCAGGTCTGGTAAATGTTTATGTAAAATATTTCTTGAACTGTTCCACCATGGTACTTCTCCGGCCTCCTGGATCAGAGCTGGTCACCCCTGGACCAGAACATGGGAAAAATGGGCTTAAGCCGTTTGTGAAAGAGTTTGAGCTCTACAGGAGCCAGGCAGTCTGGATGGAGCTGTGGTTGAGTGACACGTTAATCAGTGGATGAGGGAACCAGAGGTTTCAAGGTGGACGTCCACTCCAGCCCTAATCCCTCATTGTCCCGCGGCGTCCCGGAGGGGTCGGGCTGCGGCAAATATGCAGCTCTAGGAGGGCCATTGTGAGGAAGCGGATGTGGACCTCACTTTTAAAGCTCACAAAGACTGCGCTGTGTCCCTCACACACACTTCTACACGCATGTGGGAGTTTACATCCTTTCCCATTCATTTTAAACCAGATCAGGTTTTATTGGGCGCACACACACACACACACAGCCAAGCAGTCAAAGGCCTTTTACAACCGTCTGGTTCCATAAGACAGAATTTATGTACACAGGAATAGAGAGAAGAATGAAATGTAAAAATGAAAAGAAGTGAAAGAGTGTAAGTGCAGATGTGTGTGCAGATGTGGAGCTGAGTTGTGGGGCGCACTGGAGAAGCTAACGATAAAATAAATAATAATAAATCGATACAGGATGTGTCGACAGGAATGTGTGGATGAACGTCTGTGTGTAAACAGACCTGCAGGTGTTGCTCTGGTCTGAGGTCTGGATGAAGCTACATGTGAAGAACAAACGGCCCGGTTTTAGTTCTGAATGTCAGCCTAATGAAGATCATCCCTCGAAAACCCACCTCAGAGTCCTGCAGGCTCTTCTAACATCCAGAACACAATCAGTGACGATAACAGTAACAGAAACCAGCCGAAGACTGTCATTAATTAACATTTGCTTAGTTTCGGGAAGATGCTCTGTTCAGTTTAGTCCAGGCTGAGCACTGTTGTCTGACGCAGAACCCTTGTCAGAATAAGGAGAGATAAAATAACCTGTCAGTGTGGAACTTTAGAACCATTGGGTTCCTTCAAAAGTGTCTCAAAGAAGGAGAGAATTCACTTGCATTAAATGTGCAAAGATATATTTTTCTTAATCAGTGGTACTAACGGGTAACAGCTTCTACTTCACTGGAATTGGGTGAAAATATTGCTGTGAGGATTTGATTGTATGATGGTATGCTGGCATATTGGTTAGAAAGTTCTGTGATCAGAAGGTCATTTGGTTTTGAACCCCAGGACTGCTACTGGAACCACTGAGGGAATGGTTTTATCTCCCAAAGAGTCTGGATGTAGCTCCATCGCTCCAGAGACTCCACAGACCAACAGTGGGGGGTTACAGCAAATTTCCCACTTGTGGGACCAATAAAGGTTTATCCCATCTTATACCCTCTAACCCACCGACACGGTGACCCGAGGGTTATGTGTGGCACATTCTGTTGGGCAGAATTTTTCTATGGCAATAAAAGCTCTATAAGCTTTGTGTGAACACCTGCGTCAGCGATAAAAAACTCATTAGCAGGACTCTATGTGGAAACTGGACCTTCAGCTGAACAATCATCCTGATGCATTTGCAGTTTTGGAGCAGTTTCTGTCTCTCCGGCAGTTCATTGATCTCTTTGCTGGCTCCTTCATTAAGCGCTGAAACTCGAGATCAAAAAGCCATTTTAGCTCCAAAGACACAGCTGCCCCCTCACGAAAAACGGTGGCCTTGTTTTCTCCTCTAGTGTTGAACTTTCTACCCAATTTTCGCCTTTTTTTTTGTTGATTATCTGCTCAGTTCCACCCAATAACTCCAACATTCCCAAACACACCAGCATCAACAGTGGGAGTGTGAAGGTGAGCAGGTTATTCTCCAAGATGTGTGAAGCTCCACCACATCTTTGATGATTTTCTGCTAAGTTCCACCCAAAAGCTCCAACATTCCCAGTCACACACTAGTACCAATACAGGGAGGGTGAAAGTTAGCAGGTTCTTCCTCCAAAACACATGAAGCTCCACCACATCTTCTCAAAACACCACTGGCCTGTCTGCAGCTTCAACATGCTTCGAGGAGAACAGTAACTTCCAGTTCTGTCCCACTTATGCCTGCTAGCATGATGTTGAATAATTTGTGTGTGTGTGTGTGTGTGGGGGGGGGGGGTCTTGTTTTCTAAACAAGTGGCTTTTGTTTGAATATCTAGATTTGCTTTATTGAGTCAGAATCAGAATCAATCCTGGAGGGAATTGCTCACATGCACAGACATACAGAGACACAACGTACACTATAAAAGTAGTACAATATACTGTACACACATATTGCTGTGGTCAGTAAGAGAGGTGTATATATATACGTGTTAATATTTTAAATGCAGTTAACCCATTATGTCATCTTCTCGTTCAAAGTTTCGAGTACACAGCAAGAGAAGCCAGTCCCAAATCACTGCTGCTTGAGCAGCCAGAAAGTGGAGATCAGTTCAGTGAGATTTGGAAGAATAAAAAGCCAAAATGGCAAATAAACAATGCCTTGTGAAGGTTTTTTGCCGATTCTGACTCTGAAGGGGAATATTTGCCTTTTGGAAAAGATGCTTGCGCGTCTTCCGGTTCAACTCTGGAGCGCAGCTGCATGGCCATGCAAGGAGAGAGTGAACATGAAGCACAAACACGTTTATTTCAACACTTTGCCAACCGGGAAAGGGCTTGAATTAGCCGCATTATCTTTGTCCATCCAGACCTCCAGAGGGGCGGAGTCTCAGCGCTTTGGCCAGAATGTGTGTAGAGCTGGGAGACGTAGTTTATCAAAACTATCACATACTGTAATATTCCTAGGTTTGGTTCAGTCAGTATTAAAAATGCCATGACCAAGTTATAGGCTCTATTCAATAATAAATGGTTAAAAAAATCTGCTTCTTTTAAGTCTGTATGTATGTGCACTTGAATGTGATTAATTAGATTAATTAATCACCACACCATGTAATTAATTAGCTAAAAAAATTTAATCGCTTGACAGTACTAATATATATAATTTACCTCTGAAGTAGTTAAATAACACTAATGATTGTTTAAAGCTTTTTTCTCTACTGAGTCTTTTATTGTACATTTAAAGATAAAAGTACTGAAACTGCACATGATAATATTATTGCATATAATAAGAAATATATAGCACATAATGATACTGATGTAGCACAGAAAAAGAAACTGCACATCTGGGTAGCAGCCGGTTTTTGAACAGGAATGCAGGAATGAAAGATCTCAGTTGTGGTTGAGCGTCAATACGTTTGTTTCTGAGCAGTCGTTTGATTTTCGGCCTTATTCACAGTAAGATTTTAACCCTTTACCTCATTTAGGGAACATTTTAATGAGCTCTTTAGATGATAAACACAAACACCCTCACTCATATTAACTCTCACACCTTTTTAATGTACTCTTTCTGTTTTATCCAGACAAAAAAAGAAAACACAAATAAATCTACCTATAATTTACAGCTCATTTTTTTCTTCCTGTTCCTCAGTGTCGTTCCTGCCAGGAAACTCATTACTGTTAATCTGTTGTGCCTCAGCTCTGCCTCTCAGGTTTGGAGTTGTTTATTTTGGGATGTTTCAATGTTGTACTGTAGATCAGACAGGAGTGCAACAAAGCATATGTCCACCACGCATTCTCCACAGCCTCTGATTTCTCAAATAAAAAACCCTGAATTATGGAACGTTCCTGAAAGACTCATTGAAAGCTGTGGCCTTGTGGTGAACTTTCTACCAAGTCTTTTGGGATTGATCTCCTCAGATTTTTGGGATTTTGCGAAATTCCTTCCAATTGTTCAAAATTCCCCAATCACACACCAACACCAACACTGACAGAGTCACTAAACTGACTCTATTATCTCATTCTGACACCATAAAAATTCTACTTAATTATCTCAATCTGTACTAAACTGACTTAATCATCTAATTTCATTCTCACTTCTTACTAAAGGGAATTTGTGATCTTTATCGAAGTCAGTTTAGTAAAAAAATATTTCACACCAAACCCCTTTTGGATAATCTCAGACACTGAATTTTGAAAACAATTGAAAAGTACAAAATTATCTTTAAATTCTGGCCTGAAAATCTACAAATCATGTTCAGTATAGCAGTGTAAATTGTTAAAACGATGAATTAAATCTGTGATATAAAATCCAACAATCTGCAAGGCATTAAAGCCCCTCATACTCATCCTGTTTTTACAGCTATTTTACATATTTTTATTTTTTTCAAATCCTGTCTCACATGTTAAAACTAATGGACCCCATCAGGTTTTGATAATCTGACAGTTCAAACTGTTGTAAAAGCATACTGAATCTTCTTTGGGCAGAAAGTGGTTTTGACTGGTCCCAGGACAGTACGATCCCACCAGAGGGATTTAAACACATCATTACACAGTTCAAACACTGATGACACTAACAGCATTAGTTCTATTTTCAATGAGATGTCTTTGTTACATATCATATTAATGCTGTGTTTGAATTCACAATTATGTGAATATGAAGTGCTGCAGTTGGGAAGTGGGAGGATTATTGTGGGGGGTGCAGGAATCCTGAAGTGTGAGGGTTTTTGTGGTGGATTACTAGCGGGGACCCACAGACATGACAATTAATAAATAAGATTAGATTTGATCATTTTAATCCACTTACACTTTGACTCTAGTCAGTGAAATATCCAGAACTGATGGAACCTGATTATAAGTGTTTACTGATCAAAGCTTATATATTTACTCTGGATTTTATAAAACTAATTGTTAAATCTGTGTCTTGCTCTCGTGTGTTTGCACACAGTCCTCGGTCTTAAAGTTCCTCTGGAGACCCGAGTAGGGTTCCTGGAACCGGCGCGGTGCAGGAATGTCTTCGGGTGTGAGTCGAGTGCCGATGTGTGTGTGAGGCAGGGGGAAGTGGTGTTGGGGGAAGTTCCACTGAAGAACATTATTTTTGGCCCCCTGTTGAGATAAGGCTGTCTGGTCTCATCTTCACTGCTGTACAGCAACACGGCGTCTCTGATCCAGCAGCCACGGCGCCAGATACCACCAACAAAATGACACTCTGTGTATGTGTATGTGAGAGATGCTGTCAGACATCCAGTTTAAAGTTAAAGGAGTTTGGCAGCCACCCACTCACTGACCCCCCCAAATCTTTTATCAAACACAACTGATTAGTGCTTTTAGTGCTGGAGGAACACTGTAAAAAAATATCAGAGGTCAGATAAACCGTAAACTTTAAAGGGCCCATACGCCACATTTTTCACATTTTATTCCCCCAAGCTCCACTTAAAACACCTGAGTGACTTTATGAACCAAAAACAGTCATAATTCATTTCTATACAGTCATTTTGTAGCTTCTCTTCATCCCTTTGAATTGAACGCACTGTTTTTGTGGCTTTGCCTTTAAGACGGATACATGAGCCCTTCACAGGCAGTGATCAGTATACTGGCCGTGCTGAATGCTGGGTGGTTGGGACTCCTTTATCTAGGCTCCCAATATCTTTAGACACTTTGCAGCCTGTCAGTAAAACATTTGTTCTCATTTCTTACGTTCAATCTCCTCAGTGTAACAAGGACAATATTTTCTTGCACTAACAAGTAGATTCAAAGTAAAATATAAAGAAATGAGGGATGGCTCAAGATTACAAACACTGAGAAACAAACACAGACTTCAAGATAAGAAAGTTAAATACATCAGTTGTAGAAACAATATATGTGTCACTGTGTGTCAAATATAAATAATCAGGCCATGAAGACGGATGCCATTCAGCCCTCCTTTACCATAAACATCATGGTAAGAGTTAGTGGTAAAACACTTAAACACCAGGCCCTGAATCAAGAGAATCAGAACAGGCACTGGTTCATAGCTCATTGGGCATTAACGATTTGTAAATTTAAGAACACAACAAAAAGTATGAACAGCCGCGGCGCCTCTGGACTGGAGGACTCTCTGCAGTGCTAGTGTTAGCCATGTTAGCTAGCAGTGCCGTTTAAGATGCTGTGCAGAACACAGGTACTGTTACTGTACTTTAACCCCAACTTGCATGTCGTGCAGGTCTCCGTGCAGTTTGTGTGTCTAGGGTGAGGGATCTCCAGTCATGTGATGTGTGTGCTGCCGTGTCTCTCGTCTTGTGGTTTTGTGTTTAGATTCGATTCACGCCAGCGGTACCGCCCTTTTTATGAAGGGACTATTATAATTGGTTAAGTCCGGAAAGCATGTCAGTGTCAGCCAATCAGAGACAGAGACTGTATTGTGTACACAAGCGTGCGCACAGAGAGAGGAAAATAAACACACGACTAGTCGACTTCTAACAGGGGGCGTGGACTTGTGCCTCTAAAGTTCACTAGTTGACCATTCAACTTTTCTGTTAATGGTCATTTATTTTCTCATATAACAATGTTTGGGTGTTTTATAGCAGTCTCACCATCACACTTTGCTTTTTTAGTGAAGTGATTTCGCTAACACACTCACCTCAGACCGTATATATTTGCTCAGTAATCTAAAAACTAACAGATTTGCTTTCATGGTTTGTGACCATTTACAACTGTTTTCCACAAACATGGACAAAAAACAGCAGTGCCTGTCTGCCAACCACACGATTAGAAGCTGTGAAGAAGCTGCATGAGTCCAGAAACCCTCTGAGCTTCATCCAGACCCAGCAACCCCCCGCAGCCATCATTAGCCACACTCGCTAACAGCAGACCCCTGGCCGCCTCATAATCACCTCTTCTCCAGGGTCCCCGTGTCTCAGCCCTCCGTGGTCTGGGGCTGTTACTGTAATTTTGCTGTAAATGACATAATTACATCAGTAATTTTATCGTTAGTGACACAATGAAGCGCACTTTTGATTTACACTCTGGATAAACAGGTTCAGGCACATGTTTCAACATAAAATTGCATGAAAATTATATTAACTGTACCTGATTCAGATCATAATAAAACATCTCCACAGTTTCTTCATTAATTCCAGGGAAGATCATTCTTATTAAACCACTGCATTCCTTTAACGCTGGGAACAAAAATCACTTCCTTTTTCAATCTGGGGTCCTCTGTGATTCTCGTTCAGAATCCTGTTTTTTGTTTCATCCTTTTGAGGCTTGGATCCTCTCTGGTTCTTTGTCATGTTTTCATGGTGTTTATTTGACACATGGTTCCTTTTAGTGGAGGGACTATTCTGTCATTTAACTAATTTAACACATTTAACTCATTTAATCAATGTACCCCATTTAACCCATTTAACATGTTTAACCCCTTCACTAATTGAAGCGGGGGGCAGCCAGTAACACAGTGCTCGTGGAGCAGTGTGTGGGGACAGTATGTTACTAGTGATGCCACTAGCAGTCCTGTGATTCAAACCCACAACTTTCTGATCGCTGGGCGAACGCCCTAACCTGCTACCCTGGTGCCTTAGATTCCTTTCGTTATTGTTTTGAAAGGTTTCCTCTTTTTGTGCTTAGTTTGTCTTGCATTCTTCCTCATGTTCTTAGGAAGTTTCTCCTTCTGAATCTTGGTTCCTTGTTATCCATTTAGAAAGTTAATGTACTTGACTGGGGTCTTCAAAAAGAGAATGTTTGTCCTTTTGAATACTGGTTTCTCATAGTGGTTCTTTCTCATAATTTCTCGTAATTTTAGATGTTCTTAGAGCGTTTCTCCTTTTAACTCCAGGAAATTATGATGATTCTTTCACATGTTCTTAAATTGTTTCCTCTTTTTGAGTCTTGGTTCTTTCTCATGCTCTGAAATTTCTCCTATTTCTCTACAGTGCCTTTAGGAAGTTTATCTTGACACTTCACAAGGGAATCTCAGTGCTACTTTGGGAAAGTTACAGCTGAAGAAAGTTCTACACAAATAAACCTGAGTTGAATTTGAACCCTGGTTGATGGAGTGTGCAGCTCCCGGGTCCTTTTAAGCCCATCTGCTCTAACCTACAGCCTGAACTCAGTCTGAACTGTCGAGAGCTTTCATGCGCCTCTAGAATCTGTGCAAATGAGCAGGGTTGCCTAAAATCATGGCTGTTAGCTGCTGATGTTCTGCAGTGAACTCTGCTGGACCTCTTGGCTCCATATGGTAATGCACTGTATGTGTACATATTTCAGCTTTATGTAAGGTCCATCTGTCTCCTTCTTCCTTCGCTCCCGTCGCTCTCCATACCAAAACGTGTGCAAATGGTGGTGAGAGGTTGTATTTTCCAATCCCTGGAGGACCTGATCTTCATCTCATGAAGGTTTGACTGTGCATTCCTTATGGTTATAAATGTGTCTAATGAAAATGTAAGCATGAAAATTACAGGCAGCTGATGAATTGACTGATGAATCCAAACCAACTCTGTAAGAATGGCTCTCAGATCGAACCACCAGGGCTGGAAGCGTCTGAGGAAAAAAAGGATTGAACGATAGATCTTGTAATTTGAACACAAACTAATTTCATCTGAAAGTCATCCTGCAATAAATCTGTGGTCCATCAGATTTCATTCTCTCTTTATTCCAATTTGGCTCACTTTATCCCTGCTGGAAGAAATGATGTGGTCTGCAAATTAGGACTGGGTTTTGAAACTTCACAATGAATCACCTGTGTCACAATTTTCAACTAAAACGATCCCAAATTAAACATCTGTCTGATTTGTGTCCTGCATTTCTATTCATCTCAGTCATGCCTCACTGCTTCTTCTTCTTCAATCAACAATTTGCAGCCACTTTAAATGAGACTCTTTCTGTGTCTTTTTAGCACAGAGGAACATTTCAAGGACACATTTGACATGAAGATCATATTAATTGTGTTTGATTCATGGTTTTATTTGTTCCAGCTACTTTGAACATGCAGATCTCCAAAATGAGGAGGCAGTTCTCTCTCACTTAAGTCTTAAGTCTACCAACTAGCTGATTTACATGTTTCTGTTGAAGGCGAGGCTTCAGGAAATGCAGACACTACATTGGACAGTAGGAGAAATTCCAACCTTTGAACTTCTGTACTCAGCAATATGCCAAAATAAGAAACCGCAAACTGTTTTCTCTTTGGAAAAATGAACATAAAAATTTGCTCTCATCTCTAAACTAATTCCAAATCCAGTGCATTTTGTTCGGTTTGTCTTGGCCTGGGAATCAAACTAATAACTAACTCAAACACTGAAAAACACCCAGCCCATTATTCCTCCTCCACCGAATTTCCCTGCTGCTAATTTACCATTGTAGAGCACTAAAATATACAAGTTTGAATGATTCCAAGAGTAATACAGGAGTGTAGTGTGTATGGTGCAGTGGTTAACCTGGTTACAACATCAAAATTTGCATAACATGAAGATGTTTAGTGCACTCTCACTCTCTCTCTTTCTAAAGATATATGTTATACTATATTGTATTATATTATATATTTTTGTAACCAGACACTTCCTGAAGAGGTTCTTTGATTGTTCTTCAGTCAAATCCTGACCAGAGTACTGAATGGTTTAAATGGCTCTTTATAGGATTCTGTGGTTCCCTGTCACAGCAGAGAACCTGATTTTTAAATGACCTTCAAAATGGTTCTATACTGCGCCATTCATCCGTTTGGACTCGTGGGAAGTCCCTTCACTCTGGAAGGGGCTGTAATTTACTGGCTGCTGTTTTGGGGCGGTGGAGTGAAGTGTGGGGGTGAATCGGAGTCAGAGGGGTGAGACAGTAAATCAGTCTCAACTGCTCAGACCAGCTATCAGAGCACACTGCAGTGTGTGTGTGTGTGTGTGTGTATATGTGTGTGTGTATGCATGTGTGTGTTTGGCTGATACATGGACTCTAAAGCTGCTGGGTGTCTCAATGATTGAGACTTTCTGTCTGTGTATGAGTGTGGGTCTTTATGTGTGTGTGTGTGTGTGTGTGCTCTGAAAACAAAGAGTTGTTTTGCGGTCTCTGTGCTGCTGGTCAGATTCGACAGCGACAGACTTGCATCATCTTCAGAAAAAAACTCAGACAGACGAATGAAAGCTCTTTTGTGCATCTCTCTCTCTCTTGGTCTCTCTGTGTCTCTCTCGATCTGTCTCCTGGTCTCTCTCTCCCATGTCTCTCGAACTTTCTCTATCTCTATCTCTGTCTTTCTCTCTGTCCCTCTCTGTTCTGTCCTCTTCCATCCCTTTCTGACCCCTCTTCTCTTTCTTATTCTCAGTCATAGTTTTACATCTTTCTTCTCTTTCTTCTTCACTCTTATTCACTTCACCTCATTTCCATTTCCTTCCTTTATCTTTCTTTCTGCCACTGTCTGTAAGTTATTTCTACATTTCTATTTTCTATTAGTCTGTTAATCTCCACGTTCTGTCTTTCTTTTCATGTTATCTTTCTTTCTCACTTTCACTCCCTCCCTCCCTCTCTCTCTCTCCCTCTCTCTCTCTCTCTCTCTCTCTCTCTCTCTCTCTCTCTCTCTCTTTCTCTTTCTCTCTCTCTCTGTTGGCCTCGATCACCCTGAACGCCATCTATCACCCAGCCTCATCACTGAAATGGTTTTTTAATGTAAGTGAGCGTGGACAATTCTTCCACACATTATGGCAATCAATAGAGGATGGACACACTCCATCCAAAGCGTATAATTAGAACCGCATCAGGGAGCCGCCGTAATGGTTTTGGAGGAACCGCTTGGCTTTTGGAGCTCGGCCATTTTATGCTCTTAAACTATCATCAATTTACTGAAGATGGAGAGAGCAGACACACCATCAGGCCTGCTTTCGCCTGGACTACCGAACCGCTCGACCCCCGACCTCTGCGGGCCCCGCCTCTACCGGGAGGTCAGATTTCTCCAATGTCCTGGTCGGACGCTGTGGCTAAATTGGACTTAAGACAGGAGGCAGTTTATCCATCTTCTCCCGAGGCTCCTGGTTTTATCAGGAGCATGACTGAACCAAAGACTGAGCTACAGACATGTATAAAATGTTTTTATACTCTATTATTGTTTATTACATTTTAAACTACAGCGGTTCTAGATTTAACACATGGTCCTACAGTCTCTACAAACACATGCAGACATGCACACACACACACACACAAACACACACACACACACACACACATACACACTGCCAGTAAAATGAGTCGCAGAAAGTATTCGAGCAAGTTCAGCTGTAGAACTGTTGTCAGTTTGTTACGTTTTTGCCCTACTAGAGCTGCCCCAGCCAATTGTAATTGCTGCTATTATGAATGGAAACATCTAGGAGCAACATCAGCTCAGCCACAAACCTTTAAACCACCCGAATGTGATTAACTGGATACAGGAGCTTCAAACCAACTCTGGAAGAAACATCAGATCAAGGACTTCACATAAAATGGGTTTCACTGGCTCAGACTGGCCACAAACACAACAGAAGGGTTAAGGTAAATAGTACTACTTTTGGGTTCTGGTAACTTATTTGTTCATTCAATATTTTTATTTCCTCTATGAGATATAAAACCTACATTACAGTATAATCTTTGCACTGTAGGTTTTTATTTAGTTTTATATTTATAACCCAGATGGGTTATAGTAATCTTGTCACATTCACTCATAACACCTAATATCTCAACAAGTTTTAAATAAATCAGCTGAGAACTTAAAGACAGACCTCTGGCAGTGCAAATGATTCACTACACACGTTTAGAGACTTGTTGTGTGCTCAGTGGAAATGGAAACAGTAACCGAACCCTTCTGTTCTCCACACTGTGGTTTGTGTTGACCCACACACTTCAGAATTCATCCGGCCACTCGTGTCAGCCGTCACTTCATCAGTAAATACAGGGGAATGCGTTCCAGTTGCAGCACCATGTTTGATAAATGTGGTAAGCTTTGGATCGTGAGCAGTTCCTACCCTTCTCCACAATCCTCTATTCCCACCAATGTGGTGCAATCTGGTCTCACAAGTATGTAAGATGTTGTAAGATGCTTCTCCAGAGCTGTACAGGCTTTTTTTTTGTTTTTAGAGTTTTTCATGGTAAAATCCACTTCAACCTTCCTGCATTTGAGGTTTACCAATGATTTACACTGTGAAGTAAACACTCTCCCTTGAATTCTCAAGGCTTCAAAACAGATACAAATCTCCCGGATGGGTTTCCAGCTCTCGTAATCGAGGTTTTCTTGACCAAGTCTTCTGGCTTCCACCACAGTTGTTTTCCGTGGTCTTCCGGGCATTACAGTGTTCCTAAGTTGACCTTTTTCTTTTTAGGAATTTACCAAAAATTTAGAAACTTACCGAATACTTTAAGCCACAGACTCACCAGTATAGAGTTCTCAATGTAACATCACAGGAAATCCTTCCTCCACACCACCCCCTCCCTCTGTTACATATCCAGATAATAATCTGTGCAACGACCTCATGCTACATTGTTGTGAAATTTTTCCTGGGTTTAAATAATTTTTATTATGAACCATATCTTATTAATATTATGTACAATAGTCTTATCATGTGACATATCACCACGTATATCAATATTACTGATCTGCCAATGATCAGGTTCTTAACTATGATTTTTGTTCTTAGTAATTCACATAACTGTGAGTTATCTATCTAGAGTGTTTGTGTTTAGAGTATTTCACTGTAAGGATTTTTACAGAATTTCTATTGTAATTATTTATACTATATACTTTATATTGTGCTTGTTATACTTTATATTGCGCTTTATATTGTGCTTTATATTGTGCTTGTTTATATTATGTCGTCATAACCTAAGAAATTTCCTGCTGGGTCAATAATGATTTATAATTCTGAGTCTGAAATATTGGATTTACCCACACCTCATGCTTGGGTGTTGTAGTAAAAGGTCACTCAGATTTGGAGAGCTGCTGGCAATTTTAACATTTTTAACAGATCTGTTTCTTTTAAAGAGAAATAATGAGGGAAGGACACGTCAAACAGTGGAACATAAAGTTCTGATATGCTATGATGCTATGATTGACAGCTAAAATAATGAATACTTTGTCAATGTCCAACTACAGTACTGTGCAAAAGTGATGAGCCACCCCTCACATCTTAATATTGTCTTCCAGAGATCCAGACTTCTTGAGGTACAGGTCTCCAGGATTCCTGAAGCACTCTCAAACACTCTCAATTCCAGTCCAGTCCAGTTTCAGAGGAATGTTTTTGTTAGATAAGACACTCAATGACCTATGTATGAATCATTCAAGCAGAACAAAGAGCATCTAACTGAAGTCCTAAACCAGTGAAGAAGCAGGAGCAGATGATTCCAGATGATCAGGCGGTGATCAGTATACTGGTGGTGCTGAATGCTGAGTGGTTGGAACTCCTTTATCTAGGCTGCTTGTACCTTTAAATGCTTTGCAGCCTTTCAGTAAAACATTTGTTCAGATTTCTTTCATTTAATCTCCTCAGTATGATAAAGATCAGACAGTCTGAGAGAAAATAGGATTTTTACACCAACAAGGAGATTCAAAGCAAAATATAAAGAAATAGGGGGCTCAAGATTTTGCACTGTACTGTATTTATGTACCTCACTGAAGTGGCTAATGCCTCTACCTTAAGGTTGGTGTGCACTTATTCACACTCAAACACCTTACAAAAATGGAAACATAGACGTGTGTGTGTGTGTGTGTGTGTGTGAATGTTATCTATTTTTCTTTCTACAGCACTGTTTCACAATAGGTATTGTCACAAAGCTGCTTCGCTGAGCTCCGTCCCTCTGCCTTATTGAGCTTAACGTGAAAGGAAAAGCAAAAAAACCTGCCTGAGAGACGATAGAGGAGGAAACCATGAGGGCATCCGCCAAGATGAAAAGCTCTACTGACCCTACAAAGCCTGACCGGGACTAATTACGGATTTACGCGCAATAAATGAGGAGAGAGAATGAAGAGGTGCTGATTGGTCCGCTTGTCAGCGGCAAAGGAAATTTATTGGCCGGGCAGTGGGTAATTCTGGGGGTTCTGATGGAGCAGAGTGGTGCTGGCGGACATCCAAGAATTTACAGTGGAGGCCTGGGGTTAAAGAGTCAAATGTGTCATATTTATGGAATGAAACATGGCATTTTTGTTACATTTGTTTTCCATCTCAGTGCTGTGCAAAGGTCGTGAGCCGCCAGTCATTTCTTTATATTTTGCTTAGAATGCCCTTGTTGATGTAAAAGTACTATTTTCTGTCAGACTGTCAGATCTCTGTCACACTGAGGAGATTAAATGAAAGAAACATGAACAAATGTTTTACAGACAGGCTGCAAAGTGGACTTTTTAAGACCATGTCCACCAGTACAGTAGTTTTCTGAAAACAGATTTTCCGTTTGGGCTTAAAAAAAAAAAAATCCACACAGGCAAGTTTTCAAAAATATCTCCGTCCACACGCAATCGCAAAAAACGCTGTCAAAAGCATATAACATTAAACAGTGCCTCACTGGTAACCAGTCAAAAGCCATGGAGGGGGGAAATAATTACCAGACACTGTCTGTGTTGAAATGACTCTGACATCTCTGCCCTTCATACGGGAGTGACAGAAACTCCTCCTGAGTACAAACAGACCAGAACTCCTAACGAGGTTGAGAGTAGTAGGACTCTGTAAACGTCGGGACTGAAGGTGAAATCTTGAAGTAAACACGGCGAATAGTGTGACGTTCTCATCCACACATAAATGCAGAAATCGAGTTTGTTTTTTAAAAACCTTTGTTTTTACACTGAACCAAAATGCCGTTTATGTGTGGAGTAAAGGACAAAACCCACAGAAACACCTGCATCTTCACCAACAGTGGGTTACTGAGCAGGACCCTTAAACCCAAGCTGCTCCAGGGAGACTGCCACCTATAGTTAGATAACGGAAATTACTTTGGGAAAAACGTCTGATTAATGCCATAAATGAATAGTTGGCCTCTATCTTTTATTCATCACTACATTTAACTGAGCAAAGGTCTTTTCTTTCAGCTGCCTGGCAGACCCTACAACAAAATACTCTCTCACACACACAACACACACACACAAACACACAATGGGTCTTTCAATACTATGTTTATTGTGCAACCTTACAGTATATCATTCAGCCTCATTTAAAGATACCCACTGTGTACATACACATGCTGTAACAATGCAAAGTTCCCATGCGACTAATAAAGGGGTAACTTATCTTTTAAAATTGGATGAAATGGGACATGACAAAAAGGCAGCAGTGGATGCAACCAAGGTGGATTCATAACTGTCTCGGATCAGACTGGGCTCAGATTCCTCAGCGTCAGACCATGCTATCAGAAAGTGTCGCATCACATAAATCCCCTAGAAAACATTTTTTTAAAAACTCTGAGTCTACAATACAGCACCACAGACGGTCTTGAGGTCTGCGACCTCTGGGGTGGAGGATGTGGTCCTTTTGCATCACAAGACTTTAAATAAGGGCTGATTTGTTGTAAAACCCAATGGGAAACTTTTGCAAATGTCAGAAAGGAATCAGCAGGAATGTAGTGCTGGGTGTTGCACATATTTGTTTCAGTAGAAAGACAAAGGCTCCTCTGAGGACACACCTGAAGAAATGTGGAAAATGGAAAATCTCCTTAACAGAATCCCACGTCTCATGCCCGTTTCTCGTGATAAGACAAACTTTTCAAATATCAACACCAACATAGTTTTATTACACGTTTTACTGATTAGGTTTCATTATGACTTTTATTTTGTAATGCGTAATAAAAGATTTACTATGAAGGTCTGCAAGTGTAACTAAGAGATTAAGGTCCTAATGGGTCCGGTTTGTGTCTATGTTCATTAAAAAATATCGGCCCGTAGGTCCGTCCGTCCATCCCTCCCACACACATACACACATAGACACACATATTCATATACACACACAGACACACACATATACATAGACAAAGACACATACATATCTGGGGCAGTTCAGCATCACCAGTTCACTTGAAGTGTATCTCTTTGCACTGTGGGAGGAATCTGGAGAATCCAGTCTAAATCCACACAGACATGGAGTTCAGTTTTATCTGCACTCAGTTCAGTTTTATCAGTAATTTGGACAGTTTTATCTAGGCTCATAGACCGTATTCATATGTAACGTATCCAGTTTGGACCTGAAAATGATGCAATATACTCAGTACATCAGACCCTCAGTTGGGAATGATTCCCAAATAATTATTATCATGTTTCGGGGGTGGATTATGCCTCCCAGCTCCTCCTAAAAATAACGTCTATATTTCTTCTTCAAACAGATTCTGGCCCTCTTGCAGACCGAGGCCTTCTTTGCTCGACGGTAACAAACAGAACGGGGAAAAAAAGATAAAACAAAAAACGTCAGCTTTATTTAAAACCAGCGGAGAAAAGGTGTTTGAAGAAGATGCAGATCTGGAGAAGATAAAAGCACGGATGTCACAGAGGGTCACACAGAGACGCCAAAAATAATCCGGTTGAAGAAACGAAGGGCTGGAGAACATGAAAGAGAAGCATAGAGGGAATTTCATAAAGTCCATATGATTTATTAAAGTGCTGCAATAAAGCAGAATTATTAAAAGTGTGGTGTAATTCAGAAATAAGAGCAGAGACTCTGGATGATGCAGTGGGTGTGTTTTTGTGGGTGTGTGTGTGTGTGTGTGTGTGTGTGTGTG
>JBBMFX010000063.1:0-10892 GCA_037832545.1 Rhabdalestes septentrionalis | reverse complement strand
ACATTTGTATATTGTTCTAAAAGTAATCTCATTGTTAAGCAATGTTTTCAGCATGAACACATGTCATCTCTATAAAACTTTTATCAGTGTCCACTGATTTCAAGTCAACTGTTACTGACACAAAAAAACCCTGTAGAATAATGGCACATTCAAGCAGTGACATCATTTCCAGAAAGTTACATCATTTACAAGAAGAGGATTTCCAACATTTAAAAGACAATAAATTTCTTTCTTCTATAATGTAGAATTTAGTTGTTTTATGAGATTGTTGGGGATGGGAACATTATACCGCGTCATTCCTGTTAACAATTTTTAACATATTAATTAAAATACTATTATTTGTATCTTGACATTTACCATATCTATAAGTAATACCCTTTCAAATTGTAGACAACTGCTCTTGTGACCAAATTAGCTTGAAATCGTCAACCCTGTTACTGTCAGTCCTGTTACTTTTCCAGAGTAACAGGTTTGACATCTAACAGGAGTGACATTGATTAGGTTTCACTGTAGTCACACAGTTTTAAAACTTTATTTAGATATATTGCTAACATTTTTAAAAGCTAATACCCACATTATGCAGTTTGGGTGCTAATGAGCATTTATTACATGAATAAAATTAATAGCCTGAGATGGCACCATAAAATTCACTTTAGGATGTTTTCTTTCCAGAGATATTTAAAAAATGATAAAAAAATAAAATAAATATATATATATATATATAGTTTTACAGACAGTTTTTTTCAAATACTTTAATGAGGAGTCCACCTGGTGTGGTATTTAATTAACAGGTGTTCTTCGTCACGAGTTCATTAGACGAGTTTCTTGCCTTCTTAATGTGTTTGGATCATCAGTTGTGATGGTCGGGTTGGTCCACAGTTAGTGATCCGGTTCCACTACAGTTCTACTTCACATTATGGAAAGAAACACTTAAATAAATAAAATAAAACAGTCCACAATTACCTCATTACATTACTCATTAACTCTTTTTGTGCACTGCATATTTCCATGTGTTCCTTTTGTTTTCAATATTAATGTAGAATGTAGAAAATAATAATAATAAAAAAGAAGAAAATGGATTAGTAGCTGTAATAATATATTTATATAGTTATAGTTTCATCAATGGCACAAATACATTCACTTCTAAAGTCTGACCGTCTGAGCCTCATTCAAAGCTGCTGTGAGAGGTGCACACGCATCTACGCATGGAGCCGTGTCAATCCCTTTTTAATAAAACATTAATTACTGTGGTGTTACAATAGGATTGCATGGCTACGACTTACTGAGGGATTTAAATGAAATAAGTAATCATATTAAAATCAACACCACAACATAATTATGGTTCGGAACAAGATAATTATGTTGGATATGTATTATAGATATATTGCAAACTGGCTTTTTGTTGCTAGGTGTCAGCTGTTAAAGAAGCCATCTGAGAGATTAGACAGCATGAAAAGAAGCCTCTAGACCTGTTGCTGAGTCCAGATCCTAGTGTGTAATAGTTGAAAAAACAAGGAAGGATATAATAATAAAAGATAAAAACTTCTACTCTGGGTCTCCCCACATCTCCTGTCCTGACGCACACACTGATTGTCTCAAATCCATGTGCAAACAACTCGAATCGCTCACTTCCATCTGCCATCCATTTTAAAAGATAAAAAAAAAAAATCCAGTCTAACATGTAATTATTTCCCATTAATTTGTGCATTTTTGTGACAAAACATACAGAGATTCTTCCTCGTGAAATCTTGTAATGTGTTTCCCCCCAGTACCTGACCATTCATGTAAAGTGTCCAAGACATTGGTGACATGGACATGAGATACTTAAGTTGTTCCCACGACTTACTAAGTTGTGGTGATGCATTAGGTTCTTGTTCCTATGCCTTAGTTGTCGGCTCCATACCTCTAAAGTCAATTAATGTTGTGACCTGGTTCTGTTAACCAACTTAGTTTCTAAACATCTTGGCTAAAATATACCAGCCTAAGCATCTCCAGCGCATTCCATAATGGCAAATTCTACAGCTTTTTAAACATTTTCTTCTTTCTTTCTTAGTAAAGGCCATCAGTCCTTCATGATTTCCAACGTTTAGGTGCCATATAGAGTATCCTACAGCACAGTATCATGAGTGTGTTTCTAAAAGTGTCCAGACACAAGTGAACGCACAGTTACAAAATAAAATCCAAAAAACTCAAGGCAATTTTATAATAATCCAAGTCACTCAAAGTGGGTTTGGCATTACATGGTTCATTGTGCTGAAACTTAGCTCCAAATTCTTTACAGTGGTGGAGAATGGAACCAGAGGTCATGTCTAGTGTGTAAAAATATTTTCTTTACTCTCCAAACCCACCAGTGAACCACTGCATGTCTTTTGAGTGTTTATGTGGAATGCTGACGGCAGTAAAAGATCTTGTTCCCATACCTTAGTTGTTGTGGCCACAATTTACTTTTTGCAGGAGAGATATATCCAAGTGTGTATTGACAAATCTCATTTAAAACTGAGGGGCTGACAGCTGATATCATGGATTAAATATACCTGGAAAAAACAGGCTAACATCTCCACTAGATTCGGTGTTAGGCTTTGAATTAGAGATTAACTGAAACATCAGGGCTGTCAGCTCACACACACGAACTGAGAGACTCACACAATTACACCTAATCTCACAGTCTCACGTCACACTCGATTTCTCATGGATTTGTATGTCTCTCATAAATGCATTTCTCATGAACCTTCACGTGTCTCATGGAAACCGACTGCTAGCACTCGTGAAAAAGAAAAACAATAATAATGATGAGTCTCTATGGGGCTCCAGTTTTCACTGATTGAAAACATTCTGGACCGGCAACGGCCATATTTTGTTAAAGAGAGCACCTTAACTAGCCAGCCAGTCACGACTGGGACACACTGGAGTCTGGACTGGTATCCATAGCAACAGTAGACCAATGGGGGAGGTTTACGGAAACAAATTAAGGATATAGACAAAAGTGTGTATATTTTATGGCCATTTAATATATTTTAATTCATATTTTATGGCTTTCACAGAAAGAAATAACATTTCACAGAAATAAAACTCTAAAACTCTAAGCAATGGTCATTGAAAGTCAAAGCACTGTAGTTTAAACACTGACGTTAAGGCTAGTGTGGATAAAGGAATACAATGAATCAAGGAATTAATGTACGAATCACACAAATACCATTCAGAATGGAGGCATATTTTCTCACACAGCTTGGACCTCCATTATCTTCACCCATCAGTGACTAAGAACCCTCTCAACATACATCTTTGCCCAGGAGATCTGACCTTTAAGGGAGCGTTCCAACCTGAAACTAAAACAGAAGCTAGAGCTAAAGTTATTTGGCCAAATACACTTTCACCCTAGTTACAGAACTCTCTGACGCTTCTTGAAAGCTCTGTTCACGTTCTTCTACAAGCTCCATTGATGCCCGGACTGCATCTGAATTCGCACCCAAGTGGCGTCTGCTCTCTGGCTCTTTGTGAGGGGGTGCAGGTGTATACTTTCCTCTGCGGGGAATAAAGACATTGAATTGGAAATTGCCAGGGAGTCGGTCCAGGCTTTTCTTCTACACAAAAACAAAGGCTTTCTTCCTCCTCCGTGCACCTTGAGTAATGTTCCATTTTTGTTGTGCCACAGTCTATTGTGTGCCAGATTAGTCATCTACCTTTCAGAGAAGTGGTCACCAGCCCAGGCCCTGGACATCCACCTTGCAGAGAAGTCTTGTTCGAGCCACAATCTCCAACACATGCTCTGGCTAATCACATTTTTTGAAGCCCCTGATTGGCTGGAGCATTAGGTTGCGGGGATTGGGGGGGGGGGCATATTTGATACAGTTTAGAGCTAAACATGGACGGAAAGTAGATCTCCAGGAGGAAGGTTAATGGCTACTCTTTTGAAATATCAGTGCACTTTTAACTCTTAGAACTGTTTTTGTGTATTTGGATTTCAACAAATGAAAACAGTGTAAAAGAGTCTAAAATTGGTGTTTGTTCTCCTACATGCTCGCCGTTTGATGGTCTTTCTCTTGGCGCGCCACCGCCCGGCCGCTCTCTGGAGCCCCTTCCAGTGTGGCTTTTTTTTTTTTTTACCCCAGTAGCAGTTATTCAAATTTTAAAATCACAATATCTTTGGTTCGATGTGATATAGGAACACCAAACAAAGCATGGCATCTAATACCTCGAGTATAAAAAAAAAAAAAAAAAAAACATTTATTGCGTTTCTGGCATTGATCCATATCTCTCATGTTAAAAGTGTTGAAAATAATTTCTTCAGAGCAACTTTCTCCAGAACCAACTTTTGTCTCCCTGAAGAACCCTGGAACCAGGACTGAAAATGCATGTGATTGTACCCGCCTCACAGGATTGGCTTTGAATCATTTGGGCTAAACATTCAATTTCCACAAAATACCATTATTATAGAATAATAAATGATAAAAATTATTCAACTGCGCAATTAAGCTAATTCTAAATTCAAAATAGGTACTTTTTCATAAAATATTAATTCATTCATTAATTAACCTTATGAATATATTATATAAATTTTTTCCACGGGCTGAAAGAGACAGATTATAGGCAGTTATTGCTTATCAGAACCTAATAACCCAGTATTACAATCAGCTTTAGTTACTTTTCATAATGAAAGCAGGGTCACCATGTATTGCCAAGACTATGTTTGCTTTAAAATGAAGTTTGCCAATATTTTATACACATGCAATTTTCTCAAAACCCAAATTCAACGAGCCTGTCAAGACGTGTCTTCAGTTTGGTTTTTTAGCCTTTCACTTAAACTACAAGATTATTATAACCAGCAATTAGCTGTGGCATATTTATAGGCACTGTCTGCATAAAAAACCTTAAAAACACCTTTGCACTGACCAAATTTCTTGCCATCATTTTAATGCAATACCATTATTTATTTACTAAATTTAATCTCAATTTCCAAATGATATTTTTGGACAGTGAGTTATAAGCATGAAATGTTTTACAGACTTATTTTGCATTGCAGTAGTGAATTATCTTGAGTTTCAGATGATCAATCCACTGCTTGGATTAGTCCATAGCAAGTTTAACTTTAACAAGTTGGCAAGGCCATTGGTAATTACATAACAACACAGGGTGATGAAGGTTTGCAATGGTTTAGCCACTCAGTTTGCATGAAGCCGATTGGTGAATGAGAGTTTCCTTAACTTGCTAACTACATTATTTTTTTGTAGCTTCAGAGCAGAACCTAGGAAACACACCTGTCTTCATTCAGGAAAGAAAGTAATTATTACTTTAATACAAATAAGTAGTCATGTCAAAGAGAAGCTCAATTCTTCAGCTTCTTATTTACAAGCAGAAACTTGCATGAGTGTAGAAACAGAATGGGTTCACCCACAAGTTCCCCACCGCTGTGGAGCAGTGGCTCAGCTGATTACAATCTCTCTCCATGAGCACCGTCCATGGCCAGGGACACATTACAGGGTGGGGGGTGGGGGGGCTCTGTTCTTCCACTGATTGGTGGGGTGCCGTAAGTCCGGCTGGGACCACATGGCTGAGTGGGTCCGCTATCTCTCTTCAGTCTCCAATTTTACTCAGCAGCCCTCACTTCTCTCACCCCACTACAACCCTTCTCTCACACTGCCTGGCATTCAATCTCTTTTCAATATCTCCACTCTCTGACTCATCTTTCCCTTTCCATCTCCCTCATTTCCTTTCTTCACTTCTCCCAAAGACACTCGGACAAATTCATGTTCCTGGACACGGTACCGGACAGAGTATGGGCCCCATGGGGCCGTGTTCATAGGGAACAAAATGTTTCCCCAAACCATGAACAAGACATCACCTGGAAACTGGATAAGTGTGTGCATGGAAGAAGAAAGGTGCATTGTTAAAAAATACAAAGCTGGCAAAAGGGAGTCTGTGGAAAAGAACTGTAATAGGCGATGAACTTCTGGCTTCTGTTGAGTTATTTTAAGAAGTACCCATTGAAAAGTACTTCAAAAATTTAAAAAAATATATCAAAAGAACTCACAGTATGTTTCATCTGATGTAAAAGTCACTATTTGATTTCATAAGGATTAGTTCTGTCTGAAGCAGGGCCGATGCCAAGTGGAACAAGTTTACGCTAATGCTAAGCAGGCTAGCCCATTGCCAAGCCACAGATTTTTCACTCATAATGTTACCTTATACTTTGCTGGCTGGGTGAATCCTTCCTATAATATTCTTGTCTTGTAATGTTTATAGGGCTGGGATTTGCTCGCAAAAACTGTTGATTCTCCATTTTTTAGGGAATCAAGGCTCAGTTTCAAAGCTTTGGACTCAAGTTAGCTTGCACTCACTCACACACATGTGAGTGTCAGAATTCTGACGTCATTCTTTAGAACAGAGGTTCCCAGTCTGACCCTCAGGGACCACCAGATGGTCCGCATCTCTGTGTGCTGCAAATACAGTTGTAACAAATAAGTGGACCATATGGGGGTCTTTAAAGATCAGTGTGAAAACCATTGCTCTAGACATGTTGTCTGAAAAATGAGTCCTACCACTGGATGAATTTTTACAGCAAATTAGTTTAGTGTTGTGGTTTGGTCAAACAAAATAAAATGTACAACCCAAAAAATCATCTCACAATGAAGTTAACCCCTCCTGCAATATCTATTCATCTGAATTTGACAGGATAATCAGGTACAGTTGTCCTAACCCATGATCTCCAAGTAAATGTATGTCTCCACTGCCTCTCTAAAATCTAATATACAGTACAGGCCAAAAGTTTGGACACACCTTCTCATTCAATGTGTTTTTCTTATTTTCATGACCATTTACATTGGTAGATTCTCACTGAAGGCATCAAAACTATGAACCTGTTTTATATTCTAGTTTCTTCAAAATAGCCTTTGCTCTGATTAATGCTTTGTACACAGGTGTTTACTGCTAAACTCCTCTGGGAACTCCTTTGAGACTGTTGGAAAACCATTTCAGGTGACTACCTCTTGAAGCTCGTCAAGAGAATGCCAAGAGTGTGCAAAGCAGTAATCAGAGCAAAGGGTGAAGAAACTAGAATATAAAACATGATTTCAGTTATTTCACTTTTTTTTTGTTAAGTACAGAACTCCACATGTGTTCATTCACAGTTTTGATGCCTTCAGTGAGAATTTGCCAATGTAAATGGTCATGAAAATAAAGAAAACACATTGAATGAGAAGGTGGTGTGTCCAAACTTTTGGCCTGTACTGTAGGTGATATAACTCAACAGACATGATTGTGTGTCTCTGAAGTACAACTGAAACAGTAGCCCCTCTAAATTCCTTACAATTACAGCTAATTGCTTTAAGAAAACCTCTAGAATTGCCTTTAATGATGAGGAGCTGTGAACTTCACAAGCCTTTTTCAATCCTACTGACATAACAAGGCTAATTGTCCCTCCAGATGGGCTGTGCATGTAATTGTTTGCTAATACTCGACTTGAGCTGGAAAAAAACAAACAAAAAAACCTTTTCTTTTATTTCACGTGGGAATAAAACAAACAAAATGTAGGGAAGTGAGTATAGGAGGAAGTGCAGATAGCCACTGAGAATGCAACTGGCAAACTGTGGTCAGCTTAACTAACTATAGATATCAGACTCTGTCCAGTTAAGGGGAGGTGCATCTGATAATATGAGAGTCAGTTGATGAAAGGAAGGGCACCTGCAAAACTCGCATTGGTAACTGACACTTATAACACTTATAAAGGCTTCTTCCAATAACTGTCTGTTTCATAAAAGCTGCTTTTGTCAGTTTGCATGTCACTTCATTTCGGCAAATGTTATGAAGTCTGATGCTTGTTAGAATACATAGCTTTATCTCTTTTTTACATCTGGATTAAAAAAATAAAATTAATCGATGCCTTTGACTCATTGTCATAGCAATGGCCAAACGTAAATGTGTAAAATATGAAATATTAAAATATGAAAAATATAAAAATATGTAAACGCTACGTGCCTGGGTGGCCTGCTTGAACCCATTCACCCCTTCCATTATGAGCCAATGGAGGCTCGGCTCAGAGCAATGAGGAGATACCAGAGGCCTGTAAATAACTGCACCCTGAGTGTGAATTCACACTACAGAAGGTGAGGCCGGGCCAGGGCGCTGGACTGTGCACCATGGGATGCATGAGGTCAGCTCCTGAATAGCTGAAGCATTACAGAACCTGCCCCCTCGTCCTCCTTGCAAGTCCCTGTCCGCCATGATTATCACATAAGAATCACCACTAGATTAGAACACGGCTAATGAGGGAGAATGAAATCCTCTCCCATCTCTTTGGCATTAAACGGGTTGCTCCACTTGACAACCACTCATAACCCAGTTCCACTTTTTCACTCTTCTTCGAAACATGCCAGGGAGGACGGATTCCCTGATAAACCAACAAGATGGATAGGTCCCACTGGCTTCCAAACCATTTGCAATGTCCCTTTGAAATACCCAACAGGCGTATCACATTTAGAAATAATTTCTTCATAGGATTGACACAAGGTTGCCTGTTTCTGCTGTAACCAGTTTGTCCCTGGCGATTCCTCCCACAACTCCCAACTGCCCCCCTCTACCTGTTCTTTAGCAGATATTTTAACAGATTATGTACGAGTTTCTCTTCTCAGAGACTTTAGGTTGGTCAGTGCAGAGGTCTGGATTTAGAAGGAACCTCTAAAGTGTGTTTCTAGAGTGATCGAGCACGGCTCACGCTGGGCAAAGTAATCAGTGGCGCATGCAAATGTTCAGTATCAGGCTGCCACTGCTGGAGAGTGAATGCGAATGTGTTTGGCAATGATCAGCCTTGCAAAAGTACTGTGAGTCACGAGCTGACTTTCTGCAAGTCATAAGCTTGAAAAACAAACATTTGGTCAATGGTTAAAACTGAGCACACACACACACACACACACACACACACACACACACACACACACACACACAAAGACAGTTATGCCTCTGGAGGTCCAGATTTAAATTGTTAACAAAAAATGGGTTTTGGTATGGAAACAAGGCATCCCATGACACAAACGGCACTTGAGCATGGAAAGGTAACAATGTCTCACCTGCTTGTCCTTTGAGTCCCGCTCCTTTGCTCTCTCCGTTGCTCTCTTTTCGCCAACCTCAGACGTCAACGAAGCTGCAGGCAGCCGGGGGACAGAGAAATCGACTCAAGGCGAGTAAGTAGCATGTCGTGTGGAGGATTGTGGGATGGCTGGGGTCAGTTCCTCCTCTCTCTCTCTCTCTCTCTCTCTCTCTCTCTCTCCCCTTCTCTCTGCAGGTTTAGCCCAACCCAGAATTACCCTCTACACCACTGGCACCAATGCTGCTCAGGTTACTATAGCAACAGGCTCTCTCTCTCTCTCTCTAGTTCTCCATCCTCTGCGAATGTGTTCGCTTGTTGTGTTTCCAAAGAAACAAGAACAGACCTGTTGAATCTTTCTTTTTTTTTTTACTGTCCCTCAGGTCCTCCCCATCAGGAGGCACTGTAGGAATCACTGGAGGAAAAAAAAGAGAAACAGAGAGAAAACAAGGGGGGAAGTACACAGGCGTGGATGTAAGCATGCGAGAGAGAAGTGTGAGATAAGGTACGTGTGTTTGAGAGGGGAGGGGCTACAATCGAGGGCACCATGTCAGCACTCTGCTGCTTATTTTAACGGTCTTAACCCCACGCTAATCAGTGCTCCTGCATCTGTCTCTGCCTCGCAGCGGCCCCCGCGCCGTCTACACCACACACACACACACATGCACACACACACACACTCAGCAACTACACTGAAAAAAGTCATGCTTTATATTCAATTGATTGGAATAAATGAAATAAGTTCAGTCAACACAAATTTGTATTGAAGTTTATGTACATTTAACAATAACTCGATGTAACACACTCCATTCATTTGGAAATGATTACAGTACACACACACACACACACTTAATAATACACACTAAAATTCATGCAGTGAGTATAATTGATTGGAAAAATGAAATATATTCAATCAACACAAATTTGCATTGAGGTTTATGTACATTTGGAAATAACTCTATCAATGTAATGTACTTTATTCACGTGGAAATGATTACAATACACACACACACACACACACACACACACACACACACACTCAGCCATACTCACTAAAATTCATGCGTTGCATATAATTGATTAGAATAAATCAAATAAAATCAATCAACACAAATTTGGATTTAGATTATGTGCATTTGGTAATAACTCATTGTACTACACTTCATTCATGTGGAACGTATTGCACTCAACCATATCTCTGCTGTCAACAGCTTGCAACTGCATTAATTTATTTGTTTGTTTGTTTTTAATGCCCTGTTTCAAAACATCTGCCACGCTGTATGTTGTGTAAACATCTCATAATGAATGGACCAATAGAAATTTGGCAAAGTTATTTCAGTTATTACAGCAAACATAGATGAGCCACACATAAAATCAAGCCTGCCCTATCTTTGTTATTGTTGTGTGTAATATAAGCTCCAAATCATTATGCATTGTTGCACATTATTACAATACATACATTACAAATATAAATACATCAAATACTGGATACAAGGTATTTTAGAGAATGTTTCAGTGAATTTCATTGTTTATAACATTTTGTATCCTTTTCTGCAGATTCTTGGAAAGCTTTAAATGCACTTGTTCACTGTTTTATCTCATTGACTGGCACTTAACTTATTATATATCTAATACTGCTGATCCACATCATGATTGCAATTGTTTTAGGTGAGTTCTATAGGACAGTAGGGAGAATAAAAACATTTCTCAGTGTGTGCCAAAACATTTGACTGGCAGTCTATAATATAATATAATATAATATAATATAATATAATATAATATCATATCATATAATATACCAATGTGTCCCCCTCAC
>JBBMFX010000059.1:0-23541 GCA_037832545.1 Rhabdalestes septentrionalis | reverse complement strand
TCCTCTCACAGTGAGACCAGCTGGATGCTGAAACACTACTAGAAGTTCCTCAAAGCTCATTATTGCCGTTTAGTTTAGTTTTTTATTATTCCGGTTCTGTAAACGCTGCACCAGTTCTCTTATTCTGATGTGTTTTCCTTGAAAATGATGAACAATAGAACAATGTTTATTTGGAAATGAGGAGAAATATTGTCAGCAGTTCTTAAAAACTGAGGCAAAGCTGTTCAGTTTGATATTAGCTGCTATAAAAGATGAAACCTGAGAAACTGTGAAACAGGTCATTAGTTACAAGTTGACTGGTAGTGGTATGAGTACGTCTCCAGTGATGATATTGTGGAGTTCACATAAAGAAGACACCACTTCCTGAGCAGAAATTTCTGATTTGAACAGTATTAAACCGCTCGTTTTCCAAACGGCGGTCTTTTCCTCCATCAAAAAGGCAGGACCAGGCCTGTGGTAGGTTTGAGCGTCGCGCGATCTGTCGCCTCTAATGTGTGTCGGTGGCAAACGGGGGGATGGTTCGGGGCCGCGGGCACGGGAAGCCTGCAGCCACGCTTCGCAGGTTGCCTTCTTAATGGAGTTCCTCAGGCCTTGAAGCAGGATCTGGGGAGCTGGCGGGGGAATGTCAAACGCTCGTCTGAGACTCATCATTAAGGGGTTCCTCTGACTGCGAATGAGAGAGATGGAGGGGGAGAGCTTTAAAGAAAAAAACACTGTTTTGTTTTTTTTTTTGCCGAAGCCAGAGCCACTAATTAGCAGTGAGACCGCGGCGTGGAGGAGACCTGGGTGATCCACTTAATGGCGGTGGCTCTAAAAGAGATGCCGCCGCCCCGCATGGGCTGAAAAGCATTTGTGGTCCATCAAAGGCTGCAAGCAAGGCTCTGCTGCGGGACGAGATTTTTCGCCGCACCCGCGGATGGTGTTTGGATCGCTTCGGGACGCCTCAGAAAAACGAGATTAACTCAATTAACTGGCGCTCCTCACCTCACTTTGTTCCGGCTTGACAAGGGAAGCGGGAGGGACCAAGCAGGGCTTCGCTCTCGGGCGGGGCGGCTTCACCACCAAACCGTTCTTGAAAGAGTCCGTGTGACTCCGGTGCACCCCGAGCCTGAGCCTGAGTGGAGAGTTTTGTTGAAAATAATGCTTTGAAATAACCACCCCCTCCCCCTCTCTGGCATCTCGCCTGATCCGGGATCGCTGCATGGAAGCGGCAGTCGGAATCTGAACGGCTGGAATTTTAATCAATCTTAGCCCATCTTGGCTTGAAAAGTGTTGGCGTGAACAAGTTGGTTGCAAATAAAGAGGTGTTGCCTTGTCCCGCTTGACAAATGCCTAGAACATAACGATCCTACGCAAGTGCATCGCGTAATACGGTCATGCCTCCACCGCGCTCGCTGATTGCATTCCTAAGAGCGGGAAGGCGGAGGTGTATGCATCGCGCGGCTGCCGGGGATCGCGGCCCGCGAGCTGAACTCTGACTGATCTGTTTACATTCGTTGTGTAAGCCCGATGCGGCTGGAATTAATTTGTCGGGCTCTATTTCCAGTAGCGAAGATGACCGCTGTAGCAAATAAACCCTTTTTCATATTTGATTGTGGCGTACACTTCCCCAAGGCCACTCTGTGCTGGCTCGATTGAAATTCAGGACCCGGCCTTCCGCGCTGGATGGACAGAAACACACGCGCGCGTGTAATTGTAATTCTTCAGCTACAGCTGTGTGTGTTCGGCAAGTCGAGCGAACGCTGACATTGAAATACTTCCAATTTCATCACTCTCAATTCGAAAGGGGGCCTGAGACAGAAGGAGGGAATGAAAGAGAGAGTTAGCAGCAGAAACACTTAAGAGCTCGCTCCGGAAACGTGGGGCAGAGAGGCTCTGTCTTTTATAATGTGGAAATTAAGCCTGCGTGATTTTGGTCGCTTTCGGGGGACAGAGCGGGGGCTCAGCCGAGGATTGACTCCTCGAGATTGCCACGTTCCGTGCTTTAGTGGTGATTTAAGCCGGAGAGGTCTGACTTAAGCCCTCTATTTGGATCCACAGGGGCGTCCTAAGACCCGGGATCGCTCCCTGGCGGTTAAATCTGGGTGTCCTGCCGCGTAGCCGTGTTTAATAGGATGAGCTGTACAGGGTAATGGGAGAGGAATGAGTGCAAATCTACACATGGCTGTTTTTATCTCCTGACCTGGGTCACTTTACTACAGCAACTCTCTGTCTCTCTCATTCTTTCTCTCTTCCTCTCTCTCTCAGTATCTCTCTCTCTCTCTTTCTCTCTGTCTGTCTCTCTCTCTATTTCTCAGTATCTCTCTCTCTCTCTCTCTCTCTCTCTCTCTTCCTCTCTCTCAGTATCTCTCTCTCTCTCAGTATCTCTCTCTCTTCCTCTCTCTCAGTATCTCTCTCTATCTCCCTCTCAGTATCTCTCTCTCTTCCTCTCTCTCTCAGTATCTCTCTGTCTCTATCTCATTCTCTGTGTCTCTTTCTCCCTATCTCTCTCTCTCTCTCTCTCTCTCTCTCTCTCTGTCTACTTCTTTGTTTCTCAGTGTCTCTGTCTCTCTCTATTTTTCTCTCTATCTCTTTCCATATTCGCTCTCTTTCTTTCTTTCTTTCTTTCTTTCTTTCTTTCTTTCTTTCTATCTCTCTATCTTGTTCTCTATTTTTCTTTCTTTCTTCCTCTCTCTTTCTCTCTCTCTCTCTCACACTCTCTCTCTCTCTCTTCCTCTCTCTCTCTTTCTCTCTGTCTCTCTCTCTCTCTCTCTCTGCGCCCCCCCCCTTCTGGTTCTACTATCTCCTCCTGGCAGGCAGTCGGAATTGCACGAGCATTTATGTGAATCAAATGCGCCTTTTACCATCGTGTGCTAAATCAGTATGGATGCTTGTCTGCGTGTTTGCTCGTTGTGCAAGGTGACTCGGGGGCAGATCACACAGATACAGACTCTATGATGGCTGCGAGATTTCATAAAGCCCCCTTGTTTCATTATGCTGGGAGTCCGTCTGCTTTGAGATGAGCATACACATCTATTTGTTTTGCTCTGTCCTTGTGACCAGCAGGCAGGGAAGAGGGAAGGATGGAAAGATGGGGAGGGGGGGTTTATGGTTTGTGTATGTGTGTGTGTGTGTGTGTGTGTGGCTAGTACAATATTGTTGAGACTTGATGCACCAAATCCAGGCATTTGTCAGTGGTCAGAGAAGACGCACATACAGAGCCTTTATTTCACACCTCCTTTTTCAGGCACAGCTTCTCTGTTATTGAAGAGGAAAGCTGTTCATTTCCACAGGTCTTTCACACAACAGCTGCTGTCAGCATGCATGCCGCACCTTTATTCCTTTAAAATTCTTCGTATTCCTTTAAACGTTTACATTCTTTGGTTTGATGAAATAAAAGAACCAGTTTTGGTCTTTAAAAAGATCTTCCGTGGAAGGTTCTTTAAAGATCTATTATAGAGAATGAGAATAAAGTACCTATATTTTCTATGCGAATTCAATGCTTTTCCAAACCAAGAACCATTTAAAGGTAATTATTTATTATGATTGTAAGACTTTATTGTCAATAAATACTAACAATTATTTGGTAAGAACAATAAAATACTGGGACTGGGCATAGCATAGCTGTCAATTCTTTGTAACTCAAACAAAAGAAATATTTCGTAAACATAGAAACAAGCATTACTCACTGCTGACCAAGATTTCTGATTTTCTATTCATTTACATCTGCCTCAAACCAACTGATTAGAATTGATTAATATTTGGGAACATAAACATATTTTGAAAGCTAACAAGCAGAAATAAATTGATTTCAGGTGATTTTATGATAATTGTGACCAACCTCATTAAAAACATCAATTATTAAAAAATAATAATTCTGCTGTAAACAGTGTGAAACTACAATTAAAGTTTGTCGAGTTTAAGCTTAAACAATTGTTTAAACAAAATTAAGTTAAAGTAAATGCGTTATCTGCAGCTCTAAAGTGCACTGAGATAATCTCTCTTGTCTCCTTTCCTTTAGTGTGTTTACTTCTGAGCTCCATATGTTGTCTGGCTTCAGAACCTTCTGTAGAAACACAAGGCAACATTAGTCTTCTTGGTAAACAGAACTCTTCCCGCAGTCTTTCACACACAAAGCGACTTCAGTTATGAAATGCTTCGATACCGTAGTTACACCAAAATTCATAAAAACAAAGCTAATTATTTTATTAATAGCCCAATAATAACTTTCAGCCACAGTAGCCATAACACCTTCACATGCTAAGCTGTTATTGTTGTCTTATTTTCAGATAAAATAACTGAAATGTGAGATTTTTTTAACCTTTAGTTTCAGAAATTTTCAGAAACTTACAAAGCGAGAAAAAGAGCAAAATAAGCCTACAAATATGAGTGTGGAAACTCCAGCCTGGTTTTTCTCTGGTTTAAGATTTCTGTGTAGTGTCACCACATGTACTTGCCTCTGCTTTTTCAAAAAAATACACACAGTTCTCACGAAGATTTGTATTTTTGAAATTTCTTTTGCTTGCTTGCTTGTCTTCTCATGCATTACTATCGTCAACAGGAAGATTGTTACAGGGTGTGACTGTACAGTATATCGTGCACAATCTCCTAATACAGGCCCTTTGGTTTCCTGGAATCTGGTTAAAAATTGCCTTCTCTCTTCAGTTGTACTGTCCTTCATTCCTGAACTGAAAACTGGCCCTGAGAGTTTAAAAAGAAGTTTGGTCTGAAGTGGAGCTGGCGTGTATTGAAACATGATCGCAAGTATGAACTTTTGTCAAGTAGCCCTCCTTCATTCCGAAACATCACGTTTAGCCGATGCTAACCTCATGGTTCTATTAAATTGATAACGGTAGAGCAGGTGCGTCACGTAGCCAGTGCAGATAATTCGCTATTTTTATACCATTAACAGGCTCCACAATTCATTTCTAGAATTCTAAGGGCCCTGACGTTTAAAACGAGATATTGAGAACTTTAAAAGTGAACAGGTAGTATATTAAAAAGTTCATTCAGACAGTACCTTCAGGGAATTTTCAGATCGCTGCCATCTGGAAATTAAGACATGAAAATTCGACCGATTAGCATGAGTAGGATAAGGCAACTCAGTGTCCTCATATTCTGCCATTCATGCAAGATTTGTCAACTTCTGTTGCACCAACTCCGGTCTAAAACTAATGGGAGTATTCACGAGACTAATCAGGTGTAGTTTCATTCGTGCTCGTCAGTCGACTTATCATGCCTTAATATCAAGATGGCGGCAGACAGAAAGCTCCCTGAAGGTATAAACTATTTTTTAATATAAACTTTCTGTGCACTTTTAAAGTTCTCAATATCTTGTTTTAAATGGCCCTTAGAATTCTAGAGGTGAAGTGTGGAGCTACTTTGAGTCTTGTTAACAGTGTAAAAATAGTAATTTATCAGCAGTGGCTATGTGGCACCCCATTTCAAGCCATTATCAGCCTAGAGGTTGAGGTTGGCTAAAAGTTTTTGAATGTGGGGGGATGGGGGGTGGTTGGGTGAAGGTGGGGTACTCCACAAAAGTTCAGACTCGTTATCATGTTTCAATACACCCCAGGCCAATTCACACTTTTAAGAGGTAAAAGTTAGGGCTGCACCATATATCATCTGTTAATTGTTATCGCAGTTTTGGTCTTGGCAGTGCTGATATCTCAGAAAGCTGCAGTATGCAAATGAGCCTCTAACCAATCACAGTGTTTCTGACAGTTTGAACAATCACAGCTCTGGGAGAGTTACTGGGTGGTCTTCAAGTAATCTAGCAAAAATGTAATTATTGGCTAACCTTTAACCATTAAAATTTTTGGAGCATTGTTGCATAAATTGGCAGGGCTAAAATGTTGCAATGTGTTGGTTTTATGAAATCACAAAAACAATTATTTAAAACTGGACTCTTTTGGTAGCTTGTTTCAGTACATAAGGGAGAGTAAACATACGATTTGAAAAGATATTAACATACTATAAGCCTTTTTAATCTTTTTAAGAAAAATTATGATGTGGGCCTTTTAATATCTTGACATAATCAGATTCACAATACTGATATTTTTCTTAATATTGTGCAGTTTCAGTACAAGATAAGACCAGATGGATGAACAGTTGCATGATCAGTTTAAACCCATTTTCTCTTTTGCACACTACTCCTCGCTCCAAAGTTTAATAAGAATGCATGAGAAGAAATGCTCAATTATTAAACACATAAATAAAATTACTCTCTGAAGTCAGGGGTTGGATAATGTTCTGCATCAGGAGAAATGTCAAGAGCTCTGGTGTGATTTGCAGAAAGAGGATTTCGTTAGGCAACTGCCTAAGGGCCTCTCCAGTTCAGCCTTAACAAGCTACTCATCTGCTGCATTTAACCTGGCCATGTATAATGCATCAGAACAGACTGCACATCTTCTGAGTTTCCTGCACTAATGGGGTTTCCTTCCTTTTTCTGGTCTAAAGGAGATTTGGGGCTTTTTATGTTCCTGCCAATTGTTTAAAAGAGAGATTTACTACAGACAGGTAAAATTTTGAACTTCTACATTTATCAAGGAGCCTGAGCTGCGTGAATAACTGCGGAATTCCCAATGCCGTGATGCTCTGAGAATACACACGTTGGAGAAAAAGGCCTCGGGTTTAACCAAATGATTCCAAAGTGCCTTCAGATGTTTCCAATTTGTTCTCATTCACCTCACATTTGAAGCGGTCTGGCTGGTCAAGCCGAAATCCTTCATCAACAATGGCAGCTGTTCATGAAAATCTTCATCAACATTTTCCATTATTTCTGAAAGGTGGAAAATGGTGTAAAATCTTGAATGTCAAGTGTGGACAGAAACACTACAAGGTACCTGCTATTCATGGGATTCTGTAGACGTCCCGAAGCGTCGGTGTTTAGTGGTGATAATTCCTGCTTAGTGCCAGCTTGCCAAGTGGTGTTTCACTTGGAGAGGCTCTGGAGGAAGCTTGTGCTGAATCGCGAATGATTGCACATTGTGTTCTCTCCCCATCAAGTGGTTCATGTGTGACATTGATGCCAGAAGGGTTCTCTGTGACAGCTTCTCCAACATTAGCCTTCGTTCCATTTCTTGGAGTATCAAGTGGGGAACAAAACGACGTCCTGGATTTGAAGTAGCTATGAACTGTGATGAATCTTCCATTGTTAATGCACAGCTTTTTATGTTACTTTTTCCCTCACCCAAGACGGGGCAGAATTTAAAACGTCTAATGAATGAAAGCCTGCAGGTTGTCTGGCAGAGCTGAAGCTTTATATAACCTCAAGCTGCACATCAAGGTCTCAGACTGCCATTCACAATTGTATTTTGCTCTGTTTTCGATGATCGAGCATGCAGGCTTAATAGGTAATTAACTGTGCACTGGGTTAATGTTGCGGATTGCTGCTAGAATGTGGTCATTTACAGTCTTCTGATTGTGGTTAAATGTGCTTGAGTCACAGAATTCTGTTGTATGAACACAGTATAAAAAAGGGCTGGGTCAGGCACAATTCATTTGTAATGATATCAGTGAAGTGGCCTTGAAGTGGCAACAGAGATGTCTATTATATTTCCAGCACATTATGTGGCTGTGATTCTGCATTAGGTTCTGGAAAGACCATCACATTTTACTGATGAGAGACTGTTGTTTGGAACTGTAAATGCAAAAAATACAGCTGGTTCTGGATTTTCACCTCATAATGAGTGTCATTTAGTAAAAGAGGACAGCTCAAATATTTTCAAAACTGTGGCTCCGAAACCAAGGAAGGGACTGAACCATGAAGAGTGGTTACACCTCTAGTAATACCAGTGCATTCCATGCAGCAGACTGGGTTTCCATCCCTATTCCCAAGCAAGCACACCAAACCACAGGAGTGAGAATCTTTGGGGAAGATTACTAATGCTGTGCTTGCATACACCTGTTTCATGATTATATAGATAATCACAAAACATATGTTAAAAGAGCGACTGCTTGAATCATAAATGTAAATGTGGTAGATAACGCAAAGACACAACATATAATTCACACTATACATTTGCAAAGACCTACTGAATCAATTCTACTAATCTGTTTTTTAGTTTAACTTGCTGTTTTGTACCCATCATGAATTCTTATACCCATGTGTCCCTGTAGGAAAGTGGCTGAATGGTCACATGGGGTTTTGGTCCAAACAAAGAAAATGTCAATGCACCAGATACAGGTGGTCCTCGAGTTACAGTCTCGACACACAAGGTTTTGAGTTTACAATGCGCAGTTTAATGAATTGAGACATGTGTTTTGGCCAATGCTGCTAGCCTCGTAATTATGGACTGCGCAGTAAGTTTGCCCACATAGTCCGTAAGTGCCGCGCTAAAGGTGTAAAACAGTGGGAGTGTGCGCAAGTGCCATAAACTTGAATCATCGCATGTTGGTACTGTTGGAACTTGAGGACCTCATGTACAGTATATTTAAGTTATTTTCCTTGTTCAGTGGCTTAGTTGTGTTTTCATGTTCTAGATTTAGATTTTACTGTATTATGATTGTATTATGATGGCTAGGGTGTGTTTCGACTTACGGCAAAATTAGGGAGACATTAATTAGGAACTAGGGCATTAACATAAAAGCCTATATTTCAAAGCATCGATGTCAGAGGAACAAGTCAACGGTCCCTGAGAACCGGCGTTATGCACGGAGACCTGCAGAACCTGTATGGCATCTGAAACGACACTGCTAGCTAACCTGCTAATGCTAGCACTGCAGGAAGTCGTCCAGTCCAGAGGAGCGGAACAGATTTACAAATGAGCCTCTGACTGATAAGAAAAAGCTATTAATTTAATCTTTAAAGATGTGAGACCTTTGGCTGCAGTACAAGGCGAAGGCTAAAGTTACAGAGAACTTTAATAAATAAAATAAAATTCGCTCAATGTTGAAACGGTGAGTCTGTGTGGTGACGTCATCAAACGGCTTGACTTTATTGACATAAGTCAATCTGGAAAAATCAGAAGTTGTTCATACCCTTGTAGAAACGGGTCTGTATTGTAACCCGAGGACCCCCTGTACTGTATAATTCTTACATTGCTGGTCTTGTCTGTTCTAGTCCCAGTCTCCTGGTTACGTATAAAGTATTAAATGTGGGTGAGGGATAAAAGATGAGAATCTTCTTGTCATGAAGGAGAGCTCACAAGCACATTCAGACATACACACACTCACTCACACACACACACACACACACTCTCACAGACGCACAAAATACTATATTGTGCAATATGATGAAAATATTAGACACGGAAATGAAAATTCTGAGGCTGTGTTGAACAGGCTTGTTTTCATTCAGGAATCATTTAAAACCTCTAATAAAGTGTCAGAATTAGAATCCAGAAAAGAAAGTCAAAAGGCTTGTTTACCCTGAGTCGGAGATTTCAAAACCAACACATGCATATTAATGAAGTCTTTCACATCCAGCCCAAAACTGATGGACTGTGGTGGCATTTTTTATTGGAGCCATCCTGATTTTTCGCATTAAATCACACTTAAAATATCAAACAGACCAGTCAGAGCTGCGCTGCCAGGAAGAAGTGCAACAGCTCACCTTCCTGGTCTAGGAGCAAAAAGCCTCTCCGACATGCAACAGGTTTTAAAAGGTTTTAAATTTTAATGTGCATTTTTAAAGCAGTGTCTCCAATTGGGCACTCAAACACACACACACACACACTTTCAGGACGCTCATTAAGAAGACTCAGTGCTTGTATAAGGCAGTGAAACTCCTCATGCTGTTGTTTTTTTTTGTGGAACGAGATGTAGCCAGTGTGCCTGGTTTACTGAAAAAGTCATAATTGGTGCGAATAGGCCTTTAATTGCAATGAATTTATTAGCGGCACAAAATGACAGCGCAGTATGCTCCCATGTTTTGCCACAATTTTGGATCATGGCTCTGAAGTGTGGATGAAAACTTAATGAATTCACTGGCAGATTAGTCTAAACATTCGGGTGGACGTTCATTTCTGCATATTCAAAAGTTGTGTTCCTCGCAGGATTTGTGAAATGTTGATTATCGCTGAAATATTCATAATATGTTTTGAGGAAATTGCCCAAGGTCCTTTTGTTAACTTGTGCTTAATTATTATTTTGTCATCCGCTCTCATTAATGCTCACATATAATCTATTAATTATGATCTCCATTTGCATTTTAATGAGAATAGGAGTAATAATTGAGTGTGACTATACCAGGCTATAATTGAATGACCCCTGGCTCTGCCTTTTGATGACTGGACTTGAGAAGTGTCATGGCTTTGGGAAAAGGTGGGAAAAAAATGACAAACAAAACCAGGACGTTACGTAAAGCAGCTTATTACGATCTGTCAATTAAGGGTTACATCCATGTTTGTGTGACAGTGATAACAGAACCGTCTGCTTTTATCCAGCTCTATCATTTCCACTCTGTCTGGACAGAGGGCTCGGTTTCTTAACATCAACAGGTCTCAGAGATTAACAGGCCAGTTTTTGATGGAGGTGTGAATATCATGCTTCATTTTTCAGGTGTTTTCTGAATTGATTTGATAATCAAGCAGTGGACTCTTGTTGCAGATAATATATGTGTGTGGATAAATGTACAGGGAGTCCTTAGGTTACAACACAGTTCAGACTACAGTGATGTAACCTGAATTTTGATGTCAAAATCATTATCAAGAACATATACCTAAATCACAGAAAATGGAAAAGTACAATGTATTTGTTTATTGTACTGTACTGACAATGCCGATTCCCTCACTCTCATGTCATGTTACTGTGTTTTCTTCCACCACACTCAAGCGGAATAGTTGCTTCACGTAATCCGTCAATACGATGCTAATGCCGCAAGGCGAAACACTCAAGTCTCGATTTTTAAAAAGTTTTTATAGCAGTGAAATATCGAGACTGTTTTAACCTGACAACCTCCTGTGTATATATACACTACCAATCAAAAAATTGGACACATCTTCCCATTCAATGATTTCCTTTGTTATTATTATTGGCTACATTGTAGATCATTATTGAAAACTTCACTTAATGCTTTACACACTCTTGGCATTTTTTCACCCAGATTCATGAGGAATCCTGGAATGGATTTTAATTAACAGGAGTTTCTTCATCAAGAGTTTCTTCCTTGTGTTTGGATCATCTGTAGTGATGGTCCGGTTGGTATACAGTTAATGATCCGGTTCCACTACGGTTCTACTGCACATTATGGCAAGAACCACTTAACTCAGTAAAAATCAACAGTCCATCATTACCGCATTACAGAACATATTCTGGACTGTTTAACTGTTTTTTGTTTACTGCATAATTCCATGTGTTCCTTCATCTGTTTGCAACATTGTTTACAACATTAACCTACAATGTCGAAAATAATAAAAACTAACTTAATAATAAAAAACAATTTATCAATGAGCGATTTGGCCTAAAATCAAAATCTCGATTAATTGAACATTTTAACTCGATTTATTTATTTATTTATTTTTCCCTTCATAGTTCACTGATAAGTTTTGTACATTAAATATGCTCACAGATTACAAGTGAGAGATTTTGGAATGAAGGGTGCATTTCTTGATTTTAAAATAATTGAAGGAAACACACTGTCTACTATCTATGATTATTTATTGAACATCAATTTTGAACAACTGAAATTAAATCACACATCGCCTACAACAAACAGTCACTTTGTTCTTATAAAAAATATATAATAAATAACTTGTACTTTTGGAAACAAACGAAATTATTTTCAATGTTTTTCTTATTAAAAAGTGACTCCACAGGCGGCCGTGTTTTTAAAGGGAAAGTAATTCAAATAATTGACCTGGAAAATTTTGATCGATTATAGGTTCTGAATGTCGATTTCAATTACTTTTCGATTGATTGCTCAGCCCTAGTCCAAACTGTTGACTGGTTGTGTATATTTAAATAAAGACAGACAGACAGAACGACAGACAGATGGATAGATTATGCTAGAATGTGTTATTACAGCTTTGTGCTTATTACTTGGTAAAGTTCCCTACAGAGTACGTTACATCTGTTACATTCTAAGATTTTTTAATTCGGCACCTTTACATGGATAATAGCAGGCTAGACATATGGAGCTATTCTGAGGTTTGTTTGGTAAAACTTGAGTTTTTCGGGGTAAAATTTTTGTATGAAAGCTCAATTATTTATTTAAGTTTGAATTATTGTTGATTTTATACAATTTTATTCCACCCACATTGTCAAATTAAGATATATTTGTCCCACTCTCCTTCTTTTCTCTCTCGCACCCTCTCTCTCCTTCTTGCTGTCATTTTCTCTTACTTGTTCTCAGTTTTTGTCTTGGCTGTACTCCCGACTGTTGCTCTGCCAGTACGGTTGACCTCAGCCTGCTGTTTCTTAGTAAAATTAGATGAGTGCCTTAAGCCTCTTAATCCCAGTGAGTGACTTCAAGCCAATAAATCAGTTGTTTAAATTATTATTTCTCCATTTTTATTATCTTAGCATCAGTTTATACAGTATGAATTCAAATGTGTTGTTTTTTTCCCGACTTCATTCTTCTGTGATTTGAGATAGACTGAACCTTTATGGTTCTTTAGTGTCAGCCTATATATGATGCTTGTTTGTTTAAAGCATTGTAATTCTTTTTCTGAAATTAATTTAACTTAATATACTGTCATGTCCTTTTCTGTCCTTTTGAGTTCTGTATGGGACTCTCATTGTGAAGCCAAGAGCACACCAGTCTTGTAATTGTTTGTTGTGTGCTTCAGCTGACCAATGTGCTCAGTTAAAGTGAGCTTTAAGTTTGATTTGGTTGTTGGAGATGTATATTTTGTATTTAAATACATTCATGGTGGACTTTATTGTCGGTCCACCATCATGCTGGGTGTTTAGTGTGTATCCTTCAGTTTACAGTTCTGAGTTTGGTTCAGATTCTTGTGACTGCTTTGCTTTGTGTAAGTAAAACTGGCAAAATGGAATTCTGCTTTTGCGCCTGCCCTCATTTGAGAGAAATGGGGAAATGTGACAGGTATTCTATAGTCAAAATCAGTGAAAATGTAGTGATCTTGGAGGAAGCTGTTTAGGTTAACAGTGCACAGATGCACAGAGACAAGAACAGTACAAATATTAAGTTAAAATAAGTCAAATAAATACTCTGTACTGAATACACTATGCTATATATACACATGCTGTATGCAGTAAGAGAGGTGGATATAAATACTATAGAGAATTAACCTAATGTTAAGTAATATAGCAGGTAATTCTGTGTTTTTTTTCTATACTGAGTCCGTTATAGCAGCGTTTCTCAAACTATGGGCCGCAGACCGGTGCCGGTCCATGAGAAGTTCCCCGCCGGTCCGCGTAGTCTCACTTCTGCACCAATCAAAATTTGGGGTTGATGACGTTTATGCAGGGCCGTTCAGCCCCAAAGCCTGACATGACTGGTCCCCATGGCAAATACGTTTGAGAAACTCTGCGTTATTGCACCTAAAAATCAGTCATGGATAGGAATGGGAATCAATAACAAATTATTGATATCAGTGACATTATAGATTCTTCCTATTGGGCCGATTTCTTATTAATTCCACTATCGATTCCTAAACAGTATAAAATGTATATATATATTTTATCATATTTTTTGGGACAGGTAATAAGACCTAGTTAGCTATATTTTTTTCATGAAAAATCACCAGCAATGAAAAGCTTCCTTGTCTGCTGTGGTGAAAGGATGAATCTTTCACTATGAACAGCTCGGCGGTTCTTGTCTACCCTCGCCGAATTGAACTTCACTGCCACTGAGTGTGAATGGGGTTTGTCTTTCCGGAGCTGACGCGCTTGCTGCATCAGAGGAGCTGAAACTCTTATCCTGTCAGTCATCTAAAATGGATGAAACGAATTAGCAATATCAGTCGTTTATATTTCAGAAAATTACCTGTAGGGTTCAGGCACTCAAGTTAAATTTTCCCTCGTCTGTGGAAACCACGGAGCTCGCAGCTGAGAATCCAACACAAAGCGTACTTGAATTATTAATGCTGTGCTAAGGCCTTAAATGTTTTAACATTTTGGTCGTGTTTCCACCCTTGCATTTTAAAATGGCACTACACTGGTTACAAAGAACATGACTGTCCTTTGTTTTGGTAAAATGATCATTCGAGAAGCGGAGTGTGATGTCATCACATGCGACGTAGGAAAAAGTCTGAAGGAATCGTTAGAGGAGCCGATAACGGCGGAGTTAAACAATTCCAGTCCTTCACAAATTTTAGAACCAGTTCTATCACCCCTAGTCGTAGATCAGTAATATTGACATAAGTAGTGATATTTCACGAAATAAGATTTTGGCCAAAAAAAGAATCTGATTTGTGTTTATTGACAAAGCATGTGAGAGAACACATACAAGGAATTTGATTCCGATCTGTGGTGTCTCTCAAACAACAATATTTAAAGACACAGTGAACTATATGCTTAACAATATAATATAAAATAATATACAATCTACAATATGAATACGCAATAGAGATTTATATCAATGAATTATAAATAATGTAGGCCTTGTTTAATCTAGGCCTTGAAACCAGACTGGTTTTACACAGAACGTCCGAAAATGGGAGCGGTTACAGTATTTTACTAACCACTGAGTGCAGCTTCGCCATGTTCCTCTCTTGAGACCCCGTTCTGTAGCTCAGCCCCTTTTGGGCAGAGTTTCAGACTGACCCCTCTCCTCCGCTCTTTCAGAGAATCTCTCTGTAAACAGAGTTTTGATGCTGCACAGGTGTCGTGGATTCCTGCTCTGTCGGGCTCTGACCATGTTCACCTCAACACAGCGCAGGACAGGAGAGCACCTCTGACTTCAACCCTGCTACTCCACATCTTTATTACAGTTCCACTCCTCAGTGCACGCGGTGCACTCTTAAATAAAGAGCTTCAGACAGGACTGTGCTTGGGGGTCCTTCAGCTGGTCCATGAAGGGGAACTGCTTCTACTGCAGGAAAGAAAATCTTCATCTGGCTTCTAAAACGTTTGCAGAACTCCAACTCGAATGTCAGGCCGTTTATATAATGCCGCATTTGCTTCACAAATTGGAAACTGATCTTATTTAGGAAGGGCAGTGAACATGCACAAGAATATCACGGCCGGCGGGAGTCAAGAATTTATTTACAGTGTTATAAATTCGCAGTTTCAGTCGTTTTTTTCTTAAAACTGAACTTAGATTGATGGACTTACAAAGAAAACTAAATAGATTTACTTATATATACTATATACTATATATGCTATATATACTGCATAATTATAATTATATACTGCAAAAATATAATTGAATAATTTTGTAACATAAATATTAACATCAATTTCACTAAATTTGTATATGAAAAATAACAATACATTTTGTGGTTCTGTCCAGAGAACACAAAGAAAGGCATCTTGGGATGGTGAACTACCGTTGTACTGAAAGTAGCCAATTCGAGAGCGTTATTTGTTTCTCCTTGCTGCTGATAGGCTGCTGCGCTGTGACACATCTAGTGTGGTGTGTATTGAGCATTTCTCTGAGTGTTCTAATGTCTTTTGTTTTGTTTCAAGGTAAGTTTATGTATTAAGCTTTAAAGAGTTTTAAATAAAATGAGTGTTTTGGGATCATATTTGGGGGCATATTTAGGGTCTGTAAAAATAGACATTTTTAGGCATATTTTTTACCACATCACAAATTTGCAGTTTTTCACCATTCGCGGGTGCTCTTGGAACGTAACCCCATGAATTCCAGTGGTCGAAAATAATTTGGTGTTTAAACATTTGAACACTAGTGGTTGGATTTTAATATGTCTTAACTACTGGCACTCTTTTAAATTAGAGTTACTCAAGTCACTCAGCGTGATTAGTAATCAGTATTAACTGCCCTGTTACAAGAGTGATTGCAGCACTTGCTGTGTAGTCTTGGTTCTTCTACCTGCAGTAGAATGAGAATGAGAGTCTTTGACTGTCTCCAGCTCTCCACTCCACCAGCCCACCAGGAAATCCTCAACACCCCGAGTTGCCGAAGGTGAATACTGCATATGTTTTGCCGAGGAAGATAAATAAGAAGGAGGAAAAAAAAGGGGAAAGCGCCTCTGCGGCGCTGATCAGACTATAATCATTTATTTATAGGGCCTTGTTTACACAAGTGGAGGATGATCTGGCCTGAACGCCGGCCCGGCTGATTTATTGCCTCGACCTTTCCGCCACAGGTGAGGGCGATGCGTGCATTAGCCTGCTGGTCACGGGGATGTTATTGCACCTGTGGCTGCGTGGTTTCATTTTACGCATCCGTGGGCAATTTGCACTCTCCCGGCGTCTCCCCCACCCCCTCTTTTATGTCTCTCCACCCCTGTTAATTTTCATTATACCTATGCAGTGTGGTGCTGGAGCCCCTCCGAGCGAGCGGCGCCTTCTGAATGCAGAAAGTCCTCTCAGCCCACGGCACCAGCCACAGAACTGATCACACACTGAATGGTACAGTTCTGTTTTCACTGCAGGCTGTGTACGAGTGTGTGTGTGTGTGTGTGTGTGTGTGTGTGTGTGTGTGTGTGTGTGCTGCTCTCTCTCTCTGTCTCTTCTCTTTCTCTCTCTCTCTCTCTCTCTCTCTCTCTCTCTCTCTCTCTCTCTCTCTCTCTCCATGGGTATTTTACTCTCATGTTTTATCTCTCCTCTCCTTCTCTGTCCTTCCCCTGATCCTCCCCACATATTTGTACAAACTACTGTGTTTTCCCCCCTAATGCAGCAGGACTTGCACAGTTTCTCCTTCCTCTTCCTCCTCCGTGTGGATCTGTTCCAGAGGAAGCATCGCATGAGTCTCGGGCCGCATGGCATTTGCAGTCTGATGAACAGCACACACGCCCGCTGTATCCCTCTGTCTTCCTTGCTGTGATGGTTTGATAATGGGAGGAATCCAGGAGCCCTAGAGCCTGTTTATTCAGAGTCAGAAGTCTGGGATGGTTTTCCGTGCTCTCTGTGAGAGGCAGCGGTTGCTTCATGCTGGTTTGAAGGTCATGTGCCGTGGATGAAGGTCAAACTGGCCCCAGCGTCTCTGCATCAGTGGGAAAAGGCCAAACTGTATAAGGAATAATACTCGATATTTGTCTTCAGGCTCCTTGACATCGCGGGCAAAATGGAGACTTTACTGTTCTGAAGGGTATAAATTCTGCTTCTAGTCTGAAGCGTGATGATATTCTGTATGTCCAGACTGACGTTCAGATACTTTAAGGCTTTCTCCTTTTTTCTGGAAAATATCATTTATAAAATCTCCACATAAATGCACTGAGTACTAGAAAGAGAAGCAGGTCCAACTGATGGCTTTGGAGAAGAACAAAAGTGACGGAAACACATCTAAACCTCTACATTATTAGGTTTAGTCAGAGCGCGTGAAGCGCTTTAAGTAGTCCGTGTAGAAAATGCAGCGTTAGTTTCGTTCTTCTAGCCAGCGCATGTCTAGATTTAAAAAAAAAACTTTTTAAATATTTGGCTGTACAGAGCAGTTCTCTCTCTCTATCTCTCCATCAGTCACTCAAGTTCGTGGGTTTTTTCTGTTAACGTTTAGGGTTTCTTCCGGTTCAGGTTTGTTTTTCACTTTGGTTTGTAGTACTTACTTATTAACCAGTAGAGTTTTGGTAAACATGGGGTTTGCTCAGATGTGTTGCTTGGTAGAATGCGACTCGGATATTTTTTCTTTTTCTTTTTTAAACCATCAGCTGTCTCTAACAAGTTTATTTTTACTTCACGCAATGTGAGTGTCTGCTACTCTCTTGCTGTGTTTCATTAAAAAAAGAAAAAAGAAAGTAGTGGTATAAAACTATATAGCAAAGTAATTAGCCACACACCCCCACACACACACACACATACACACATACACACACACTCTCCCTCTCTCTGCCGGTCATCTAAGTTTTTTTTAAACCGTCTGCTGGCTCTAACCATTTTTTTGACAGTGACACTTTCTTGCTGTATTTTATATAAAAAATAAAGGTAGTTGTGGTATAATTAATATTACAAATTAAACTACACACACACACACACACTCACACATACCTGGTGTGGAAAAAAAAAAAAGATCATAAAAAAATAAAAAATTTAAAAATAGTTATGTTGAGATGAAAACTCTTGTTCATTACATTATACTTCGTAATTGCAAACGCATGTGTTGTATTCATTGTCGCAAAACTTGTTCTGTATATAGTTTGTTTGATATCGTGATCAAAACCACTGATCTGAAGCTCAATGCTGATGCTGTCATGCAAATAGTTTTCTAATCAGCAATAAATATAACAATTTCTGATCAATACATATCAATTGCATGCTTAAAATAACATACTGTTAAAGCCCCGCCCGTTTAAAGACAACCCGACCCACTTCCGTGTTAAACCCCACCCACTTCCAGGTTAGGCCCCGCCCAGTCCGAGTACAGATACAGGTACAGATAATTAATATGCTTAACAGATACAGATAATGCTGTACTCGCTCATCCCTAATATTTATATAATATTATATGTGTATGCAACCATATTTGTAAATGTAAGCTATATATACATGTTTGTGTGAACACTGTGGATTTGTACACATTGGAGAGTGCTCGTTTCTTTGGTATGTTTAGAATTTAGTGTTTATCTGTAACTTACTGTAGCAAAGGAAGGCCAAACTCCCTAAAACCCCGCTAACGTACCTGGTTTCAGAAGAAATGCTGGATCGGCAGGTGTCTAAAATATCAAGCCATATTTTTGGAAGACAGTAAAATTTTTTTGGCAAGCTGCTTCTTTCATTTACATTTTCCTTCTTCCTGGCACAAAACGGGATCTGCCAGGTGATCGTGCCCGCTGAGACGGAGCGCAGTTTGCAATTAATCTCTCATAGGTTCCGTTCGTCTGAACTAGGCGCCAATGTGCAGCCAACTCTCAGCAAGGTGTTTTCTGAGAGGGGGTATAAAGTAAATACCTCACTCTGGGCTATCGTACGGTGCGCTTATTCCAACCAAATAGGGGAAAAAATGGTGTGTAATTCATGTCTACTGGCAATAATCTGGCTCGGGTGGGATGAAAAAAGAGGCGAGTCTGAAAAGGCCACCGAAAATTAAAACAACATGGACTCGGGTTTAATCTCCAGCCAAATGACGGAGCAATTCCAACTCAGGGATTAACCTCTGCTCCCTGAAAGATTTCCCCAGAGGGGCTATTTTTGTTACAAATAGACACAAATACACACACACACACACACAGCGGTAAGAAAGCAAAGAAGCCAAGTGGATGCCGGGCTAATTAAAATCATCTTGCTGCCGTGTGGTACCAAAGGAAAGAAACAATGCCACTGCCTCCGTGACATCTGTGTTTAATGCTGGCCCAGTGCAGCGCCGATGCTCTCTGTTGTGATCCGCATGCTATCCACACCCCTCTGCCAATAAAATTGCCAGTGTCTCCCTCGAGTGCACAAATAAATTAACGCCAGGCATTCAGTGATTAGTTTTACACCCAGAGACACAATTGGCATTAGGGATGTCAGTGAATAACAGATTTTCCCGAGATCCGTCTTCATGAACAAAGTCCAGGGTTTCCGTTTCCTGTTATTTTTCTTTCTTCTTGTAATTGAAAGCAGGTGTTTCATTGTGTGTATTAGGAAAGAATGAAGAGATGAGATTGAATGAGATTTAAGAAAAAAGTTGATTTAACACACAGGCTTGGTCTGCAGATGTGGAACAGGAAATCTCTGCTCCTGTGGTGCTCATCGGGAAATATTTCTCTCTTTTTGTGCATTACGGTTGTTAGTTAGTAAAGCAGGTGTTTCTCGATCTGTTTTGGCTCAAGTTAAGTCCACCGTTTTAGCAGTTGAACGCATGGAAAAATGTCCATTTTGTTATCGGTCATGGAGTTTTGTGTTCTCCCTTTAACCCTCAGAACTCAGAGTGTATCAGTAAACTCTGATTTCAGTAAATATAACCAGTGTAAAACAGTCTAGAACCGGTGGTTACACTCAGAATCCAGAGTGTACCAGCAAACTCTGATTTCAGTAAATATAACTGCTGGAAAAGAACCGGTGATTGTTTTCATACACTCTCGCTGTTTGCTGCTCTTTCTGGAGCCCCTCCCTCAGCAGGTTTTCTCCTCCCACTTGTGGGCAGAGACTATCTTGAAAGTTCTCGGGGTTCAGAGGTGTTGTGTTTTTTATGTTTGTTTCTAAAATAAAAGAAATGTGTTGATTTTGGTTCTTAATGTTCATTTGCATGTGACATGTTTTAAATTACAGTAACTTTGGCTCTAAGTGACACAGGAACACCAAATAACTTCCATATAAGGAGCTGTTTTGCAAAGGAAAAAGTATGTATTTAAACTTTAAGAGATGCGGGTTGTATTGCATGGGCATGGTTTCTTCTCTTATAAGTTTACGCTATGTTTTTTCTTCTGAAAGCTCCAGCTCAGTTGTTAGTGTCACATCATTTCATAGCAAACAGCAGGAAACCCTGCTAAACCCTGGCCTGGAAGGGGTTTCATCCTTTCTGAATCCCAGAGTGCTGTAAGAGTTTCTGGTGAAATTTCGGCTTTATTTGTTGCTGTGCTACAGTTTACATGAGAACTGGCATGAGTGCCGCTGACTCGCGAGACAAATAAACGGCAAGCCTGGTTGGTTTTCTTCTTTCCAGTTGTTTTTGTTGTTGTTTTCATCACTTGGCAGCCGATTAGAAGACTAAATATCCAGATCCAGTCAGAGCAGATCTGTCTGAGAGGCTGTTTGATGTATGGAAAACCCTAAAACCAAGTTTATTCTCTACTGATGATGATCTCTTACCTGCAGGGGAGCAACAGTAGTCGCATGTGTTTAAGGGCTTCACCTCGTTTTTCCGAGATGAATTTGCGAGCGCAAGCTGGTCCACTTAACTAACAACGCCGTGTGACACAGTGATTGTGAGAAGCTGAAACGTTTCCTGTTTGTAAGTGTCCTAGTTCTACTGAGCGCTGTGGAAAACTGAGGCATCACCTTGTGGGAAGCTTCAGGTGCCGCTGTGTGTTTCTAGTCACAGCACACGAGGAAAACAGTGTGCTAGCAGCTCCCTCTTCTCTTTTCTCTGCTGTAGCTCGGGGCAGAGAGGGCATTTTGGCGGGAGGTTGGCACCTCAGTGGGTATATAATAGTCCAGCCTAACATATTTTAAATTCTACGTTTTTTCAATCGAGATTTTCAAAAAACATCCCGAAAGTGTTTTGCTCTGGGTTGGTTTTACATGGACTGATGATTTATTCTCGTGCTGGCCAAGTGGACCTTGCAGGAAACAATGTGCCAACCAAGTGCGTCAGATTTAAAACCGTTTAAAGAAATAAAAGTAGGAATGAACAGAAAAAACTAAAGAGAAAAGAGAGAATCCCGGACATGAAATCCAAATGAAACCCCAACCAGAGAAATATTTGAGCAATGCTATCTCTACTGCAACCAAAACCATAAAACAAAGACCTTCAGCGTTTTATTATTGAGAGATGAAAAATTTATTAATTATGAGAAACTATCTTGTTATTTCGAGAAAGCATGTGGGGAAAGTAGTTGTTTGTTAGGAAGGCCATCCACTTGCACAGCACGCTATCTTGTGTCTGCACATTTCTGTCCATTTTATCAGCAACACTTACCTAACAGTACACTTCCTACATAGCCCCCCACCCACTCATGTGTGGTCAGGACCGCCACAGGACCACCACTGACCCTATATAGGTGGTGGATCGTTCTCAGTAACACTAACAGGGAGGTCTTCGCTGGCCTTGTGGTTAGGGAGTTAAACCCACAACTGAACCCACAACCTCTGGATAGCAGAGACAACACAGGGATCCTTGACACTTGAGCATGGCACTGTCCCCACACATTGCTCACTCAAAAAACCCGTCAACATTCTGTTATTAAGAGATTATGAAATGGACTTCTCTGAATTATGCAAAATGATCTTATTGTTATGAGAAAGTGTGACGTAAAAAAGTACTTGTTAATTTATAGAGGGTATTGTGACCATCCACATTTTAAACACTTTTCATTTTGATCAACTCCACTTCCCATATCGTTCACTTTGCAGTTCACAGTTACAGCCCATAATCCATCTGGTGCTCTGCATCATTTCCCCATTCAGCTGTGGCCACGACCCCTGTGGGACCACCACTGACCAGGCTTTATGTGGGTGGTGGATTGATCTTAGCAGAGCTGTAACACTAACATTGTGTGTTACTAAGTAATTATGTTACTATGTAGTGTGAGTCGCTCTGAAAGTGTGATTACATTAACATTGCCGACTCTATTTTTCACTATGATGAGCCAAAAATAGAAGAAAGAAGGCCAGGGGAGGCTGGAGAGGTGGACCGTCTGTCTCCAGACCTGGTGGCGGGACGGCGGTCCCTGTAACTCGTCTTCCTGAACCGGCTGCTCCTGGCAGCGGTCCGAGGCTGCATGGGTTTGAGGAGCGGCGCGATTGTGTGTTTTATCTAATCTGCTCCATTAAGTAATCCTAGAGGGCTAATGAACCGAAGCGAGACGGAGAGAGGGAGTTTGAGAGGGAGGGGAGGGAGGGAGGTAAAGAGAAGGAGAGAGAGAAGTAGAGAGCAAGGGAACAAGAGAGAGAGCGCAAGAAAGAGAAAGAGAGAGAGAGAGCTAGAGAGGGAGAAAAAGAGAGTGGGAGAGAGACAGAGAGAGAGAGACAGAGAAAGTGAGTGGGAGAGGGAGAGAAAAATAGAGAGACAGAGAGAGAGACAGGGAGAGAGCCAGGGAGAGTGAGAGAGAAAGGGAGAGTGTGTGAGAGAGAGAGAGAGAGAGAGAGAGAGAGAGAGAGAGAGGGTTATTGTAAGGCATGTCTAATTAGTGGTCCTCCACACCGATTCAGCTTACATCAGCCAAAGTTATTAGACTACAAGAGATTTAGTAATACAGCCGGCGCAGGGAAGGTCAGACATTCATGAGAACGGAATTGGGCAGGATCAGAGGCCTAGCAACAGCTGTCCTCTCTGTCTTACAGAAATAAATGACCCAGCTCTGTGGGATCAGAGCGCCAGATCCACTGGAGGAGGCTGCTGGCATGGGTGGCGGCTTTTTGTCCTTTAACGAAAGGCGCCCTTGTCTCTCCTCAGCCAAAGAGCTCCATTAGCCCAGCTAACCCAGCCGGCATGGTGGGGACTTGTCTGATGGAGCCAGGCTGAGGCAGAACACTACAGAGTCAAACCTGTTTTACCTGGCCGGGGCGCGAGAAGAGGGTCTTTAACCTCTGGACCCGCAGCAATTTCATTTCCAGTGGGATTCGTTTGGAAATATGGTGGCGCATCGTCTCGGAGCTCTCCAGTTCAATGCTCGTTTGGCTTTGTTTGTCTGTATTAGGGGTGAGCAAAGCAGCCACTATTCATATCTTTATTTGTATTTGTTGAAAGAGAAAATTATTCATATTTGTAGTTCAGTAAAATTCGTAATGCAGCGCGCAAACTCCATCTGCTGGTACCCAAATCTACTCCTGAACTTCAGTGAGTGACCGGGGGGCCTGTAACTAATGACTGTAAGATTGTCTCTGTAAATAATGACTGTAAGACTGTCTCTGTAACTAATGACTGTAAGACTGTCTCTGTAACTAATGACTGTA
>JBBMFX010000058.1:10931-28321 GCA_037832545.1 Rhabdalestes septentrionalis | reverse complement strand
AGAGAGAGAGAGAGAGAGAGAGAGAGAGAGAGAGAGAGAGAGAGAGAGAGAGAGAGAGAGAGAGAGGGAGAGAGGGATGAGGATGGAGTCATCGTTTGTAGAGCTTCGGGCTCGTGGCCAGCGCAGAAGCCGTCCTGTCTCCATTGATGTGTCACTCTGCTCGTTTGTGCTAGCTTCCTATTCAAAAAGCCTACAGAAAGAATGCCAGCAAGAGAGAGAGAGCAAAAGAGAGAGAGAAAGAGAGAAAACAGACACATGCCTCCACAATTGATACATCTTATAGCTTCAAACGTTTAAAAACGTCCTCACCCACTCTTCTCCCTCATTTGAATAAAATCTTTTAACATGCATTTTCACTCCGTGAAGCAGACGGCCTTCAGGATCTTGTTAAAATCCTTGATGACCCTGTTCCATGAGTCATGCACAAATTACAAAATATATATCTCTCAGAGACATGCTCCGCAATTATTGCTTTGTATTCTTAATTCACAGTAGCACATACAATTCACCTGGCTACAGACTTGTCTGGTATTCGCTGTTATAGCTACTTCTCAAATCAGTGGCAGTTGGCTGTGTCTCAATTTGATTCCTTTTACTTGTACACATGCTTTTTATGTAGCGAATCGGGATAAAATGAATATAAATTTGGCCACTGGCTCAGTCCCTTGTTAGAGGAACATTAAGATGCTCAGTTGTATGTGACATAGATGCAGAGAGGGAATGCAATGCAATATCATCAAAAGATGCTACTGCGCATTTTTGACAAGATAGCTAGTGTTGAGGGTCCACATCAGGTTCTCCATGACAAGATGTTTGGTGGACAGTGAGCACAGCATGCTCTTCTGAAGTCAACCACTCTCTTTTTTTACTTGACATATATACACTACATGAACAAAAGTATTGGGACATCTGACCATTACACCAACATGGACTTGATGTTGCATTTAAATACATAGAGTGTAGCATGGAGTTGTTCCCCCCATTGCCAATATAACAGCTTCTATTCTTTGGGAGGCTTTCCATACGATTCTGGGGAACTGTACATTCATTCTGTAGAGCATTTATGAGGCACTGATGTTGGACAAGAAGGTCTGGCTCACAATCACCATTCCAGTTCATCCCAAAGGTATAGGATGGGGTTGAGGACAGGAATTTGTGAAGAACAGTCAATTACTTACACACCGAACTCACCCAGCCATGTCTTGCTTTGTGCACTGGGACACAATCATGCTGAAATTTAAAAGGTTCTTCCCCAAACTGGGTCCACAAAGTTGGAAATATGTTGTTGTCCAAAATGTCATGCTGAAAAATAAGGGGCCACAAGAATTCAATGAGTAAGAGATGTGTCTCAATCATTTTGTGCATATTGTGTTTGAATCCAGTTTTGCATTGTTTCAGATTTCCTCATGTTGCAGTATTTTAGCCACTTGTGTCTCATATCAATCTTGTACCAGCCAAATGCACTCCTTTGGATTCATTATGTATGTAGAATGAATCCAGTTCATTATTAAACAGACTCAACACTTACTCCCATACTAGGTGACATGAAACCTCTGCATCTTCCTCTGCAACTCCGCAACTTTTTGTCCTTTCATCAGCAGACAGACTTTTCCTCACATACACTCTCACACTCACTCACACACACTCCGCGCTTCCAGTAAAAGGGTGGAGGTTTAGAAGGTGAAAGTTTATGTGGCACATCGGCTGATTAAAAGCCCACAGATCTGAATGTAATGGGCTCCTTTTACTTCATTTTGCTGCAGATTTATGAGTGTGTCTGGGAATGAGTGGCAGGGCGTTTAAAACGGTCAGACACATCAGATAGAGGCTCGTCCCATCTCTCTCCTCTGCTGGCCAACATTTCTCTTAGTTTAGATGGCATGTGTGGGTTGGGCAGTATAAAAAAATGTGTGTGTGTGTGTGTGTGTGTTGGTGTGTGTGTACACGCCTCTGTAAGCATCTGTGTTTGTGTAAGTTTGTTTTTGTAAATATTCAGGACAAAAATGTCCTGACTTTGCATGAAATCCTACCTACAATGAGGGGACCAGCAAAATTCAAGGTTTCTACATTCTGTGTTTTTTGGTGGGCATTTCTAATGTGACCAATAGAATGCTCCCAAATCAGAATGAATTGTTTTAAGTAGCATTACAAAACAAATCAAATGTAACCAAATTACAATGGAATGACAAACAAGCTCAAGGTATTTACATTTACGGCATTTAGCAGACGCCTTTATCCAAAGCGACTATCATTCCTACCTACAGGGGGCAGTCTCCCTGGAGCAACGTGGGGTTAAGGGTCTTGCTCAGGGACCCAGTGGTGGTGCTGGAGGTGGGATTCGAACCCAAGACCTCATGGTCCTAATGGTCCAGAGGCAAGTATCCTACCCACTGAGCTACCTCCAAATTACTGGGTGTGACTGGGTGTGACGTACAACCTCCAAATTACTGCGTATCTTTCTTTTCTTTACTGGGTAAATGCTAAGACGGTCTAACTGCATTAAACAGAAATGACTCTAGCTGATGAAGTGCATAGTACAGAATGTCATACCTAAATATGTATTTATTTAGAGTAACAAACATGAATTTCATTTCTCTGCACTGTCAGATTGTGTAAACACAGGAAAAATAAGAAGATTTCTTTCATTTAAAGCCCAGATTCACATTCATCTCTATGTAAAAGGAAGGCTTGCATCTTTGTAGAACCTTTTTTAACCCATAAAACTACTGAAAAGTGTTTTTTATGTGAGTGTTTTTCAAATGGACAACTTACTCTAAATAATTATTTCATTGTGATACAGCTCACAAGACAGATTTAAAGATGAGTTATAAACTATGTATATATCTGCTTCACATCTAGAGACTGTTTGGCATTACGGTGCATGGATTTGCAACACACCGTCATGTTGGCCAAAATAATTCTCTAGTATTTGCATGATTGTACCTGTTTGTACCTGGTTAATACATAGAAAGCACTCTTTTCTTTTAATTCAAGTTCAAGTTTATTGACACAGAACCTTTATACAACAATGTTAATACATTAAAGAAAACGGAGAGTACAATAGGAAAAGTAGTGCCAATGTTTTCAATACAACCTTCAAGTTCTATAATGATTTACATTCATGCATATATTATGTATGAGCCTATGTCTCCGACTGTATACAAATAAGTGTGTAATACACACACACACATACACACATAAACACATACACACACACATGCAAGCCCAATTCTGTAGTGACTTCACGCACATGATATCAGCCTTGCAAATGTGACGTGAAGCCCATGCACACTTGAGGCTGATGTGGAGTGCCAGTCAACAGTGTGGGGACTGCACATCCCAACACAACTGTCAGCTCTTGGTACACAGGCCCATCCCTTCACTCAGCCCTGCCTGCTCAACAGCCCGCTGCTTGCAACTTTCCTTCTTTAACGTGCCTTCGCCTTCAAAACCACGTCCGCTTATAGCACTTCACTACATCTTACTGTGGGCTTCGGAGGAGATGTACAAAAGGAGTCAATTATTCATCAATTCTCCATTTATTAAACCTTTAATGTCATTTATATTACCCTTTATAAGTACAGCCTCATGTATAATAAAGCAAGAGCACACACACACACACACACTGCACATAATTTATCATGTTTATGGTGCGCTGAATATATTATTCATCAAGAAGAACCAATCATTTGGAGCCACTGCGCAACATTAGCATCAAATGCGGACAGACACATTGTGGACAGTGCGTGCCACATTCGTTAAAGACTAAGGTTAAAGGGATGGGAGAGAGTGAGGACAAGAATGGAGAGGACTGACCACAGAAATGGTGCGAGTGTGGCATTAGCGCCTGCAGCTAATGCACTGAGAAAGGCTAATGCAGTGATCAGATGAGCAGACAAACGCATGCTTCCTACCCTCTTAGTGTGTCACGCACAATCAAAGGGGACGAAACACAAGTGTATGGACGACTCAGAGTCTCTTCTCAGATGTAAGTTTGATTAAGGAACTGCGCTTAGGAAGTTATCTTTGTTTTAAATGAAGTAAAAAAGTAAAAAGCTATATGTAGACAAAACAACATCATATATACAGATGCTGTTTTGTCTGTGCATACGTAGCTTACATATATATATATATATATACATATATATATTCATACGTGTGTGCGTGTGTGTGTGTGTGTGTCATATCTACATACAGGACACAAATGTCAGCAGTCCACATGTTCTGGCTGGATATATTTACTCAGTAGTTTTTATATATGAGTCCATACGGACACTGAATCCCGTCTCTATCAAACATTCCGTCAGCCGGCATGCTGTCTGCCCACGACTCGACATCGGGTGTCTTGCAGATCTCGGTGACCAGCCGCCTTTAACAACGCACAGTTTGGTTTCAATTATTCATATGGTCTTGGGAGACCATTCAGGGTGGCCTTTTGGTAAAATGCCACAAAGACATTAACCTATATATCTGCATGATGAGAAGTGGGGACCTCGCTTTCCAGTAAAATAATGGAGAAAAGAATCCATTCTAAAACCAAATGTTACCTTTGCATGAGAATGGAAGTCCACAGTAATATGAATTATGAGTGGATTTGTAACAGTTGTGCTCATAGGATGGGCAATAAATCGCGGGCAAAATGCCGATGTCAGAAAGTGTCTCTGTCTATGCTGCACTGGCCTCCGAACCTTCCTCCATTTCCATCTTCTGCGTCAAGTGCACCGACGTATGTTTGAACGAGCAGCACCGTTGTCAGCTCCATAGTTCGGCCTGTTCATGCCGCTCAAAGAAAAACGATGACTGGAGCAATGCGTGTGTAACGCTGACCAGAAACATAAATGCTAAAGAGTAAGCGAACAACACCTATTCAGATAATATCTCTCGCATTGCTCTTTCCCTCTTGGTACAACTCCAGGTTATTCTCCTTTGTTCAGCAGGAATCTATATTCCTTTGGTGATAAGCGTATACACATTAGTCATTTCAGGGTCAGTGTGTGTAATAAGCTTAAAGCACGGCGGTGCAATGAGGAACACCCAGCCACTGCAGCAAGGAAAACAGCGTTATGGATTTATTTATTTATTTGTTTATTCATTTATTCATTTATCATGGTTTGATCTTAAACTTGATCTGAAAAGTTAGAAAAGAGAAGAGAGCAGGAAACTGAAGTCCGTTATGCAATATGCATTGACTTGCAGCCACACTAAGACTATAGCCTAGTAAAATAACCGCTAAAACTGCCAAATGCACTGCCATTCAAATAAGTAAATATATTAAATAATTTTTTTCCCTCTTTTTTTACAAAAATGTGCCACATTACAGTTGACAGTAACACTCAGCTTAATGCTGTACATTAAGATCACCAGACTTAACCTCCAGAGAGCCACGCTACAACATCTGCAGGCTATTAAACCTCCTCTCTGTACAAAATAGATTTTTCAAATATAGATGGCATGAAATAAAATATTTAAACCGGTAGGTTAAATCCGCATGAACCTTCTCCACAAGCTGAAAAACGTCAAGATGAGAAGTCTCTTTGAATCATCGCCTTTTGAGCTTGACGCACTGTATGATGTGCGACGGCCCTCAAGTTGATAGAGTAAAAGCGGACCGACTGAAGAGGATGCTGCTTTTTTGTGGACTATATACTGAACTTTTTCCTAAATACGTACTCGATATTATGCCCACATAAACAGCAATCATGCTTTAAAATGCACCATAGTTTACTCTCTGTGGAGAATGTGCACTTACTTTTGCCTTAAAAAAAATCAACAAAATATGCCGTTTGACCTTTTGGAGATGATTGTATTTGTTTTGTTTCAAATATGTACTCCTATGTGGCCAAAAGGTCAAATCCAATATGATAAATTAAGTGATAAAACAGACTTTCTAGACATATAATGAAATTCCTTCAGATTTCTGCTCCGGCAAACTCACAGAATGAATGAACCGAAGAACGTTTCAATGGATATAAGTATCTTTAAGGAATCAAAAGTGGTCTTCTATGTCCATAAAGTCCAACTGTGGACCTGGAGGGAGGATTTCCAGTAAATTGTGTTGATTTCCCTGCTCAGACACACCCATTCATTCCAACTGTTAATTGGGTTTGGTGAAATAGTTTAAGGAGGAGAACTAACAAACTGTGCTTGATATCTGTCCTCCAGGAATGGAGAATCATTGTTGGACCTACAGATGGACCTGTAGACCAAAAGATACTTTCTAAGATTAAGTTTGCACAGATTTCTTGTTTTTGTTTTCAATCCCTTAGCTGAATTATTCCTATTTCTTTGTCTTTTAGACCCTTTTCAGCACTTTAGATCAGTGTCAGCGGGCTGCGATAACGCATTTTCAGTGTGAACGTGCCATTTGGATCTAAAACGACTTTATGAGCCAACACCTGTGGTGCGTTCTAATATTACTGCTCCTTCTATCCGTCTCATTTTAATTCCAATCACAGCAGAAAGAAAGAGGACAGGCACCAGACCTTGTGTGAGATCCCTGCTCTTTCTCAGCGATTGGAGAAGAAATGGAAGCAAGAAGAAGAGAGGGTAGAAGAGGCTCTGCACTCGCCTCTCCTGCCCCACAGCTGCCACCTCACACAACACTCTTTAAACAATACACTCATATCGCCCACGGCTATTGTCACACGTATTTGCCCTCATAGCGGCTAGAATTAGGGAACTTTCAGTTACAGTATCTGATCCCTCTTTTTATGCTATTTTCTTTTCACTCCTGTCTTCTTTGTTGGGGTGGAGCGGGGAGGGTTACTTGGCAGAGAAAAGCGGGGCTTTATATTGGAGTGGGATTTCAGCATCTGTGAGGTGGTAGAGCTGTACTGGGCTTTTTAGGAAAAGGCTTTTAAATGACTCCCATGGCGACTGCAGTTCAAGATGAAATAAAGAGAATATGCCATGGAGATAAAAAAAAAAAGGGAAAGAAAGGGAGGGAGAGCAGAGGAAAAAGCACAGGGTGTGAAGCATGTAAGATGTCAGTGTGAGAAGTATTTCAAAGGGAGGAATCGACAATTAAAAAGTGTTCCACTGATAGTTTAAATTGCCTCCATATCTGCAGATTAGTGCTGCGTTTGATTGGCTTTAGACTTAGCCTTTTAAGATCTGGACCTCATTATTGTAACGTAATACAAAGAAATTGAACCAATCTTTTGGTACCCCTTTCTTTCTGACCCCCAAGCTCTTCTTTCAGCACCTGACATGTTTGGATGGATCCTCTACCTCCCATTATTGTAGCTTTTGTTGGGGATACAGTATGTGGGTATTTTTTTCTGATCTACTGATAAACTAAATATATCTTTTGGTTTGTCATCCCATTTCTTATGTCAAGGATACATGAGGCTAGAGTTCTGCTTGACCTTTTTGACCCCTTGCCATTCTCTGGTCTTAAACCTGATATATTTATATGGACTGAAAAAAGTAATTTTTTTCCACTGGCTTTGTAGAATATTTAGAGAAATTGTAGATGTTTTCTCCATATAAATATACACTGGAGTGTATCTTTTAGGTCTTGGTGTATTGATGAACCTGTTAAATCCCAAATGTTTTCCTGCAAAATATATACACGCATTTTATTCCTAACACACAATTTGTTTAGTTCATGTTGGTAATGGTCATTCAGCAACAGTACCAATGGTCCCATCTGAGGCTCTTTATTATTTTTTATTCCTTAATGTACACAAAAAAAGTCTTAAACTCTTACCCTTTTCTTTAAATTTTTCTCTGTATTTTCTAACCTCTAAGCCTTCCTTTCTCATTTACAGTGCCTCTAAAATAGTGTGCTGAATAGTTACTCCAAGTGTGTTTTTTTGCCTAGCATATTGGGAGATTGGCTTTTTTTTTCTCTATTTTATCTGGATAAACTGTGGAATATTTGCCAGGCAAGTGTTTTACCATGTGCTTTCATATCAGAGTTCGTGCAAAAATAAGGACAGACTAATGTCAAATAATTATAAGGCCACAGATTTCCCTTTGGCTCTTTTTCATTCTCGAAATTTCTGACTGATGTGTTTTTTAAATTTAGCAAAAAGTACGCTTTTTAACCCTTGGCCCTTCTTTCAGCACCTGGAATTTCCCAATGAATTAAAATAAATAAGAGTTCTGTCTTTTCTGAAGAGGTTAAGTCGCCAATGTGAAAAAAAGCTTAGCCTTGTCATTTATTTCTGTTCAGAATCCATTCAAAACCGCCGGCAAAACATTAAATATGTGACACGGACTAATGAAAGGAAAAAGCACCTTACATCACAAGTTTTTCTTTCATTCATTTTCTAAAATGGAACCTTCCTGACCCCCCTTTGCTTCCTTCGGCACCTGGAATCTTTGGGTAGGTTTGAATAGCCACATGATATGTGCCTTCTAGGGTGGATGTGGGACATTTTGTGAGCTTTCTCGCTCTTCCTTCACTGATAAACCGGCAAATTTATCCCGCAAGTGTTTTGCCATTTTGCTTTCAAGTTGGAAAATTCACACTCTGAGATCCAGCACGCTTCTCGCAGCGATGCGGGCCATCACTCGTGACATCTTGTCTCATTAGGGAGATGGTGGATCTCACCGCCACTTTGGAGATAGAGGGAGAGCGAGAGAGTGAGGGAGAGAGAGTTACAGACACTGATAAATGCCACCACACTTACTTGATATTTTGAGGATGGTTCCCCCAATCTACTTCTGTCTGAGTCGTCTCAGGCATGTGTGTGTGAGAGAGTGTGTGTGTGTGTTTTAATACTGTTTGTGTATCCACTGCTTTTTTTTTCCTACTGTCGGCTGTCTCTCTTCTCCTCCTCCAGCTCCTAGAGTGTCAGTTTATCAGTGTATCGCTAACGTGCCTTAATTCAAAGGGCATGGTGCATTGTAGCCCTCCGGGCTGGTGTGTCACGGAGACAGACACATGTTGAAGAGGGGACAAGCGCCATTTGTCCTGGGGACCTGTCCATCTCCCAGACGAAGAGGGAAAAAAAGGAAGGAAGGATAGGAACAGGGAGAAAAAATGAAAGAGCAAAGAGGCTAGCCTTATCAGCCAAACCTTGGCTGGTGAATTAGCAGACCCTTGAGTGATAAGGCCTAGAAACCATCCAAGGAAAGAGAGAGGGGATGTGTGTGCGTATGTGTGTGTGTGTATGTGTATAGATGTGGGTGCTGAGGGACTTGCGGGTGACAGCAAGCTTTGGCTCGGGTCTTGTCGTCTGTCAATCACTCTCTCGCCGCAGTCTCTATTTATGCCAAATGCCCTGGCTGTCCACTGGGCACTCTAACAGGTCGGAGTTATTTGAATGCCTCTGCATTGGTGTGAATGAGAATGCACATCTATTGGGATTGGAGGGGCGGATAACGGGAGGGGAAAAAAAGCCAGGCTGGATGTTTTGCAGGAAAATGATAAAAATAAACATCCTTTCAGAGTCCAATTTCAAGATAACAGGCCTGCCTAGCCCCTGTCCAAGCGTATTATCTGTCCCAAGTCAGAGTGTATGAGCACTCCATTAGTGATGTCTCCTGGGGGGGGTGGCGTTAAGACGCAGGTGAGGACGTTAGCCGCCTCCGCGCAGGAACCTCATCGGATTCCATTTCCCCAAATTTTCTTCCCCTCTGCCTTTTCCCATCAGCCGACAGGAATTTCACATTTTTTCCCGCCATGTGTGTCCTCCCGGCTCACGCTCGCCGGAATCAGATTGGATTTCCCATTTTGAACGGAGTCAGTTTCGATCGTGCCAGACGGGGATGAATTCTTCTGCGGGAATCGGACCTGTCGGGCCCTGTGATGCGTGCCCGTCACCTCGCCGTGACATGATCTAATGTGAGATGATATTGAACAACGCTAGTTTGGCACTTAGATGTTGGAGGGGGTTTCAAGCCTGACAGCAGCCACTTTATTTCTTTAATCCCAAGGTCTTTTAACCCCGTTTGACGCAAATTGAGGCTGGCTTTTGTAGAAAAGGGGAGGGGAAAAAAAGAGACGAGAGATCCAGCATCGGCTCCCCATCTCCCTTCCTCTTTACCTAAAACTGCTTTTAACAATTTATATCGGCATGTCAGCTTCTCGTTTTTGACTGACAAGTGGGTGAGAGAGGGAGGACTGGGAGAAAAAAAAAGAAAAAAGACGGGCAGTGTGTGAAAAAGCTAAGTCTTGTCTTTTCGCCCATTTAGAGTATATTAAAATTGCTGCCAACGGACAAATATGCAACGCAGGCTGATAAAAGGGAAAAGCACATTATATCAGTGTAATTACAAAACAAGGCCTCCACAGGAAATCAAATTACAGGGCATTATATCAGCTGTCGATTGTGATATCAATAAATTCTGCTCCTATTCTGATAGGATGGGATGGTGCATGGTGCCTTTAATTAATTACATTGAACCTTCATTATTTTAGAGACAGCCTTTGTTAAAACTGCAGGGATTGAGATAAATTGTGTTTACCAGCAATGGGGAGGGGAACGAGGGCTTATGAACTGTTAATCCGACGTGCTGGTGCATTGGTAGTGATGGGTATTGCTTTAAAGGGAAAGAGCCTATGCATGTCACCAAAAAGGCCTGGAACCTCTTTCCGGCTTTTCCATTCAAGAACGAGGATGACTGGGCTTGAGAGATGATTTCATGGGATTATCATTAATTAGGGGTCAAACAAAGGCTGGGGATTTACTAATTACAGTGGAAATACTGGGTTCTGGTGTTCTGAGTAGTGATGAATATGCTTTAAGAAATGGTTAGTAGTGAAAAGTAGTAGTAGTTGTACCTAACATAGTGTCTGCAAGCTATAAATCTGGTATTCAGCCGAAATATTCTTCTAATTTCGGCTGCTCCTGATTAGGGGTCACCACAACTCTCTCCATTTCCTTCTGTCCTCTGCCTCTTCCTCTCTTACACCAAATGTTTGCATGCCCTCCTATAACAACCCTATGAAATAATCTTGTGTATACATTTAGGTACACAGACACAAATAAATATGTATACTTACTGATGCAAACCATATAAAGCAATTCAAAATGTTCAAAATGAATCTCCTTTTCCACCTTTGTTCTGTTTTGTCAGAAATACTGTCTCATACAACCTTTCCTAACCATCCTTTCTCTCAGACATCCTGGAGGGACCTTGAGGCCTAGTGGATCTCTCTGTGCCTCAGGCTTGCCCCCAGGCACTGCATAGCGGGAGGGAGGGCGTCTCTCTTCAGGCAGGTTAAAGTGAGAAAATAGCTCAGTCAAGAGCTGGTAGTGGATTCAGGTCACTCTAAGTAACATTAGTGGTATTCTCTCAGCTGCAGGTACTAAAATCACAGATTTTGTACTTTTCTGAGTGTCAAATAACAACACTTTTAGTTCCACTCATATGCACAGAAGCACTGAAATGTACCTTTCTGTCCCAAATGCTGCCATTCCCAATTCTCTTTTTTCTTTTAACTCCACAATGTTCAGTTGGTTCAGTGCATTCACTGTCAGTGCCACTCAGTTTGAAGTTTCAGCATCTTATTTCAGACTAAAAAGATCTCAAAGAGAGATGTTGGTACACTGATAGATGCTGGATGGGTAAGAAGGTCCATGGTACCAAAATGAAGATGCCATTAAGAACCAGGTTTGATTCGGTTAAGAACCTTTGAGTGACTTGTTCTTTAAGACATATGTGAATGAAGAGCATTTTTAAATTGTACTTTTTCATTTATGGTGCCTTCAAGAATGTGCACATGTGCCATGTTCCATATGTGTATGTTTACAGGCATATGCTACTGTAACGGTGGCCTTTTAGGGTCACCGTTTCATTTTGTGTTCAGGGTTTGAGTTCTGTTTTTTGACCAGTTTTCCTGTCTTTTATTTTGAAGCCCTTTCTGTTCTGTTTTCATCACGTGTCCTGTTCCTGGTTCTGTTTACACATTAATTTCACCTGTAGCCTGTTTAGCCCTTTGTTCTATTTTAGTATATAAACCCTTCCTATGTTTAGTTCTCTAGCTTGGTTTCGCCTCATTTACCCCATCCCTGTTCAGTTTGTGTTTTGTACCTGACGGCCTGCGAGCCAGTTTCTTTTGACTTTAAATAAAGTTCCTTGTTTTTGATCCCGGCATGCTGCCTCCCTGCTTCAATCACCGTCTCCTCCCAAGTCAGGGGGAGAGAGGTAGTTCGCGGTTGGGGGCTAACCCCCCCAGCCGTGACAGCTACATCCTGTTTTATCTAAATACAAAAGTGAGAAATTCAGTCTCCATGGTATGGGCCTTTTTGACCGCTACAGGAGATTTTTAATATTATTTAATATTTTTTTTGTCTGATTTTAGCTTCGAACAGACATTAAACAATGCTGTGTTAAATAACATTTCTTGTAAATGAGACGTGATGAGACGTGTAATGAGGCATGTGTGTGCAAAGACAAGAATTTTCGTAGGATTTCATTTTTTTGTGTTTCACTAGAAATCAATAGTCACCCAATTCTTTATACATTCCTAAAACTTCCGTCAAACCATAGTCAACCGTTCATTAAGGTGAGTTGTCTTGTCTTGTGAATGTATTTCACAACACTGTATAAACTTACTGCATGTTATAAAAGTGGGAGCATGAGTGCGGATCTAGAATCAGTTTTTATGATAATGGCTGTCATAAATAAAGAGCCATCAGAAATGAGATCTGAATGAGTTGGTTTTTGAGAACCAACACTAATGTCACCTTGAAAGTTTGCCTGTAGCAAGATTTTCTTAATTTTTCAGTTTTACTGTTAGTCTTGATGTGTTTTAAACCACAGGCATATTAGTAAGATTAGCCTAGTAGCGCCAGTGCTGAAGTAAGATAGACTACATCGGGGTAAATGGAAAATTATGTACATTGGAATTATGTTTTTTTTCCCCATAAGAACCCGTTTATTTCTCTGTGTTTTAAACTGAAGTTACAGTATATTAAAAGTGTAGGACATTCTATTCCGTCTGTATACTGGACTGCAGATGACATAAGCATGTTTTCATATATGTGTTACAGTCCATAACAAAACGACCTCACCGTACACACATTAGATTGCAAAAAAAAAGAAAAAAAAATCAGATTTAAAACTGTCAAAAGTGTGCTCACATCGACAAACAACGCAGCAAAGCAGATCCTTCCCAGAGTTCCTCGGGAGAGGAAAGTTTTGGTGGTGAAGCTGAGTCGAACTGTCAGAAATGATACTTTATTTTCATGGGACCTTCTTGCAGATGGCCAATAAAAATGACTGATAGTTGAAGGGCTTTAGGACGGGAAAGGGGTGTCAGACCTGACCATAACTTCTTGCATTTTTTTTTCTAGGGGTGGTCCACATGTGAATTAGATCAGCCGAACGCAGACCCCGGCAAGACATGCTGTAAAGAAGCGCATAGACTTCAGTGCTCTCTGGAGCATTCGTCGTTATCTTCTCCCATAATACCATGAAATGATCTCCTACTTTTTCTTCATTCTTCACCCCCCCCCTAAATATATTCCAGTTACATTTGGCCCGTGTTTTCTTTTAAAGCATCCTGAGTTTCACTTTGACCGTGAATGGGGGGGTTTGGGAGGGAAAGGAGGCGGGGGGCGGGGGAGGGGGGGTGTTTTATTAAGTAGTTATCGATTCTGATTTGATTAAACTCACGCTAATTTGCTGCGAACGAGCAGACATTTAATCAAATAAAAATCAATGGTGTCTTAAGAGCTCCTCGCACATCTCTGGAATAGAAGAACACAGTAGCGGCGTGATAAATTATCACTCAGAGTCAGCCAATACAGCAAGGCATGCTGGGTAGCAGGAGTGAAGGGGAGGGATCTAGCAGATATGTCACACCCACGCAGTAAAGTGGTGGTGGTGGTGGGGGGGGGGGTGGATTTGTGGCTTGCTGGGGACACTTGGCCTTGGTGTTTCAGTTCAACTACTCTTAAGATTACACAGGAAGACCCAAGACACACTCCAAGTCCAGAAACAGGTCGAGTGGAGCTTCAGCAGAATGGCCTAGATCTCCTTAGCTCAGTCACAGCTCAGCTCAGAGTTAATGTATCTGTGAGTGTAATATCTTTGGAAGTTAATCCAGCCCTTAGAATTTTATATTGTTTTTTCAGCAAAAAAAAATTTAGATGCTGGTGTGGATTCCCAAATTATAGCCTCATTTTTTTAGGTAGTGAAAATATATTATTATGATTATATTTTGATAGATGGAATGGCTTAGGGCTTGGCCATAGCACAATATTTGTCATAAACATAATCATTTACAACATGGATTTCTTGTATCTGCAGGTTCCTCTTGTTCAAATACATCATTTACCAAAAAAATTAAGATGACTCCAGCACTCAATTTTTAAATTAAATATCATATGACCCATGATGATATATGTATGTATATATAGACTTATTTGTCCTCCTGAGAACCAAAGAAAAAGTCTCTTTGTTTGATTTTCTGTCTATTTGGGACTAAAAAAACTTTCAATTTAAATTTCTTTGAATATATTTTTTATTTAAATTTCCCAGCAGGTCCACTATAGATGACAACAGGACGATTTCCCTGTGAAAAAATGGATATTTACCCAAGAACACATGAAATTTTATCATAACAATACAGTTCTCTGTCACTCTTCTGTTGTTTGTTGCTTGCAAAGACAACAAAACATGTATATTAGTTCAACAGTGAATTATAAGTCATAGAACATCCTCTGGGCAGTTTAGGTGTGATCACTGGAAAGCCCAGGATGTCCTTTACAGAAAACTACAAGGCCTGAGAAGGTAAGTCTAAATGCTTAAAGAAGATACAGGTGAACTAAAAGTTTATTATAAAGGACATATATAAATGCGTATTTCAAGAAGATACAAGATACAAGCAAATACAGAATGCATTTACTATGCAATTACTATGAAATTATTTATGCCATTGAATTGGGCAACAAAAGTAACAATTTTAAGCTTTTTTATTTGATGTACTTGATTATTCATCATAACAGAAAACCGTGATAAATGCAAAGAAACATCAGTCTATGGACAAGCCTTGCTGTCAGCACAGATAAACAGTAGAAGAATGTCTAGGGGGTCAGTGCACCACTTAAAAGTTGCCTCTCTTTTCTCCCGTCACACTTTTCCTTTCCACCACCACCTCATCTGCATGCCTGCGTTTGTTTAATTGCATCCACTGCCCTCAATGAGTGACCTCCAGGAGAAAAGAGCTCTCTCTCTCCGCTAACGCAGTCCGTTCTCCTCGCACTGCTCCATTATAGAATTAACTTTCATGAATGACTGCATACTGTTTGATGCCAATTAAGAGGGGCTGTTTTACTGAAGGCAAGAGACGGATGGAGTGGCAGATGGATGTTTTTAAAAAATCCAGGGCGGAACTGCTGACTCTCTGCACTTTGAGCGGTGGCGTGCTCTGTATGTTTGGACGTGGCGACATGGTGGATTTGAACAGGAGAGGCGATTAGAGGAGGGCTTGCTCAGGCAATTATGCAGTAATCTGTTTTTAAACAGTATTTGGAGGCAGCAGCTCTTAGCAGCTTTTCAAAGAGCGAATCGGAGTGGGGAATGTTTTTTTATTTGATTTATTTTTTTTGCATGGAGCACAGTGAGGGATTTAAGAGCAGGGCGTAAACAGAGTGGGTCCCACAGGATTCTGCAGAGCGGCGCTTCTGTGCGTCTCGCCTGCGAAGACAAGGCTCTACTGTATTGACACTGATGTAAACATTACAGAAATGCTCATTTGCTTACCAAACATTGCAGTGCAGAGTGTTTAACTTGAGCGAAGCGCTTGAGTGAGAGAAGAGGTGCAGAACTCATTGTTGACACATTTCGCCTCTCCTTATTTGGTGGAGCAAGGAGCTGATGTGCTCTCCAATGATTTATCGCTCGCATCTCAAGCGCAGCATGCACCGCTCTCTGAAAGCTCTGGAATCTTGCTTAGATCAGGCCTCCTTCCCTGAATAGCTAATTACCGAGTTCAAAAGTGACGGCTAAACGCTAACTTATCAAAGCTATTAGCCTCCTATGAAAACTTTGACTCACATATGAATTTTTTTCCTTCCCCCAACGGTATTTGACCTACATTCCCATTCATAACAGTCAATCAAGGAGCAGTCTTCCTCAGGAACAAAGCGAAACCCAGCCTCCAAATTAGCCAAACTCACACAGCGCTTTAATTTGATGGCCTATGCTAACCTCTGTGTCAAGGGGTCAGCATATGCGTTAGATGTCAATTATACCTCCTCCATACATCCTCACCGGCTACCATTCATCTTCATTGCTCAGAGTCCAAACTCTGACCCCCATTCGTCCCACCAGGGGAACCTCCACACCCACTGCTCCTTTTCGATTGCATCAGTGTCTCTGTCCGAGTTTGTTCATCCAACGTAGTGGTCCAGTCAGAAGTAGGACAATCTGACATCTGGAGTTTTCCTATGACATTCAAGTTCATCAAAAACAGCTGCTTCATGAGGAGTAGATTTACAGGACTAGTAACAGACTTCAATGAACATCTTCAGGAGGGACTGGGCTAGAAATGGAAAAATGACTGACAATAAATATGTGAAATGAAGTTATAAAAATTATTATAGCATGTAGGTTAGATGGTCATGAAATCATCAATGGCAACAAAGAATGTAGTGATATAAACTGCATTTCTGTTGCATTTTGGCTCCTTGCTCTGTACATTTAGTTATTTCCAATCTTCTGGCTAAAGATGGGCGTGCTCACAAAGACTTACCTTTTAGCTTCTGTTGTTGAATTCCAAGTATCAGGCAGTTTTCAGATAGACTCAGACCTATAATGTGGTTCTTGGGCATTCTTTCCCTCTTTGATACTTGAAGGAGCAGTGATAACAAATTCCTTGTCTATGAACCTTGGAGAAGCTGTGAATTAGTTCCACACTGTCAACACTTTTTACTGATTGTCTGTTGGTGCCTTAACCAACGGTTTTTAAGCATTATTATTGCCATGTAAAATGATTTGTAATGCACTGAGTTTTGATGCTTTGCTGTAGACCTGTTTGAAATAGCTTTCTTTCAGGCCTGTTACCTTTCAACCAAAATGAAAAACAAATTTCCTCCCAAAATATTCAGTGGCCAAAATGGTAAATGCCAATGCAGTGAGTAGAAATTATTTGTATTGTTTGTATTTTTTGGACAAATACTTGTATTATTTGTATTCGGGAACCCCCCAGTCACACATTCCAGTTCAGATATAGATTCCGGGGAGGGGCGGATGAAGTTTGCGCGCTGCATTAGGGATTTTACTCGAATGCAAATACCAATACGAATAATTTTCCCTTTAAACAAATACAAATACAGATATGAATAGCGGCCGCTTTGCACACCCCTAATATAGATAATTATTTCCAAACCAAATATCAACATGAGGACAACTTTAAGTTTTAGGACAGTCTGAGCCCCAGCAGACTACTATGTGTTAAAGTTTTATGTAAGAGTATGTCTATATAT
>JBBMFX010000057.1:964-11961 GCA_037832545.1 Rhabdalestes septentrionalis | reverse complement strand
GAGAGAGAGAGAGAGAGAGAGAGAGAGAGAGAGAGAGAGAGAGAGAGAGAGAGACAGAGAGACAGAGAGAGAGGGAGGGAGAGAGAGGGAGAGGGAGAGGGAGAGAGGGAAAGAGTGAGAGAGACAAGACTCAGAGAGAGAGAGAGAATAGACAGAGAGAGAGAGAAAGATGTGGGGGAGAGAATGAAACTGTACTTTTATTATAAACTTTTATTGCATCAGTCTGTAAATGGAGTTACACATTAACTCCACATTGACTGGAATTGAACTGGGTGATTTTTTTGTCAATGGACACCATTCCATACACTTCAACTTTATCTGACAACTGTGGAGCTACACAGTCACACAAGCATATACAGGCCGACTCAGGTAAACAAACACACACACACACACACCACTGCAGATAATCACTGGGTGAATATACAAGGGACTCAATAAATACCCCCAGGGGTAATCTCTGGAACATTCTCCAGAGGAATGGCTTGAGAACCTAAAGAGGCACTGGGGACAATAACAAGCATTGGGACCACAAGACGTTATTGTATTGATTTCTTTCTCTGCAATTCACCTCTATGACCTGAGAGTTCAAAATTATTTTGGTTAAATTTTACGCCTGCATAATAAAGGGATAAGAAGTCATATTTGCACTGTTAGGGTTAGAATTAGGTTTAAGGTTAGGACTAGGTAAAAAGTAAGGGTTGGGGTTAGGGTAATGGTAAAGGTTAGGATAACGTTTAGGATTACCCCTAAAAAAACTAAGAAAAAAAAAGGTAAGACAATTTGCAGTCCTGCTGAACCTTTATGAAATTTTCTCTTGAAATATATTTGTGATAAAATTGTAATCAATGTAATAAAGGGCTATAATTAGGGTTAGGTTAAGGTTAGGTTTAGGATTAAGGTTAGGGTAAGGTTAGGGTTCAGGATAGGTTTAGAATTATGACTAGGATTAGGGTCAGTGTTAGAGGTGAACTTGATTGTTTGTTTATGGTAGAAAATAGGTTCATGTTACTAATGTGGCTATAATTTACTGTTTTGTAGAGGCTGAAAATAATGCAGTGTGTGGTCTTAATGGGAATTACAGGGCTTTCTGGTCAACTGCTGGACCCACACTAGCCCATACTTGGCAAAAAGTTTGGCTCCTAGCTTTTCAAGTGTGACGCGTGGTTTTCATGGACACTTAACAGTCATTACACACTCTCCTTCCTCTGAACCATGGAATCTTAATGATTGATGTGGACAAATGTGTTGGAGGCTGTATATATGGTAGCATGTGTTGACTGGAGATGAGTCAGTGTAACAGAAGATTAACATATTAGTACAGCTTCTACAATTGAATTCTTAAAATAATTCTGACCCTCCAGTACAGCCACATATGCCCACATTTGTTTTAGAATTTAAGACTTGAGTGAAATTTGACTGACAAAATACTAACTGGATATTATTAAAGCTTAATAAAATTGTGTTGAGGACCAACTGTAGGGCAATAAAAGTCTGTCTGAACCTGATTGCAGCCCAACACATTCTGTCTCAACTGAACTGTGGCCCAAAGAAATTATGCCTAAATCTAACTTTAGGAAATCAAGTGTAGGATGACACATTCTGTTCTAATCTGACTGTATGTCATAAACTTGTCTGATTCTGTTGTTAGCCTGACAACATTTTGTCTGAAACTGTCCATAATTGGACTAAAATCTCTCCTGTTAATTGTGTAGATATTTCTCTCCAATATCAACTCCAGCCCCACAAAGTTCTGGCTGTATAGATTGTAGCCCCTCAAAATTCAGTTTGAATGCAAATGTAGTCAAACCACAATGTGTAAATCTGACAAATCTGACAAATTTCTATCCAAGCAGTGCCGCAATTAACAATCCTCTACAAAACGGACTTAACTTTTTTGCTCAAATCTATTTTGTATACACCTATGGCCTACTGAACCTCGCTGCCACAAAGTGAGCTAAAGGTTTCTGTGTGTATTACACTTCTCACACACTCTTTCAGAGTGTTCTAAGGGTGAGCAGAGGAGCAAGAATGACTGATAAAGGGCTTGTTTGAACAAATAGAAAGTCAAGATGAAAACAGCCCTGTTGTTTTTGGAGCCATACATTCTAATGAAAGTTAATGGAAAGGTCACTGGGACACCTGACCTCCTTTCTTGAACAGTTTGGCCTGCTGGTTAGCTCCGAGGAGGCTTTAGACATACTGGCGCGGAAACCACCTACTCCCTCAGTCCCCCACCCTCCCATCCACACACATACACCACACACTCCGCTATTATTCTTTAATTACACCGTGTTTATTTGGACGAGGAACCACAGACCGCAACAGAGGCAAACTCCACACGATGCAGCTCACACACTGCACAAACGACTGTAATCATACAGGGCACAGTATAATCTAACACAAGCCATTATAATCCAAGCTAAGTTTTCCCCAGAGCTAACAAGACAATAAAACCAAATACAAAAGGAGAGCACAGAATATAAGCTTGCCGTGAAGTTTTGTAAATAAAGTCTTTAGTTGATACACATCCCTGCATAATTATATTTGCTGTGTTTACACACATAGAAGTCTACAATTATTGTTGATGTTCTGCTATGCATTTCGTTTACATCACATCTTTCTTTATAAGTAAATCTACATTTATCTAATCAATCGCAAAGCCACATATAATTTACAACCAGACTCAAGTCGCTTTTTGAATGTTTGCAAATCTTTTAATATATTAAAGTACTTTTTGTGTGTTTCGATCAATTTTATATTATTATAAAATATCTCTTATTCTGAAAACAAACACAAAAGTGGTCTGGACTGAAAGTTTAGAATCTGCAATTTACACACAATTCCTCTGTTTGTCTCAGTGAGCCAGGACTGAGAAATACATCAATAAAATGTAAGAAGAGTCTTGGACAACTAGGACCGCAAAGCTTGGTTATTGCTTTTGTTTTTATGTAGTGATTAAATGGAATATCAAAATCTGTACAGGTTTAATATGTTAAAGTGAGCCCATCTGTGTTTTGCACAGATAGAATCTGTGTTCTAAGAAGTTTTAAGAGTGAAAAAAAAAGTAATAACTTCAGCAGCATAGGGATTGGAATTCAGCAGGAGATCGGGGATAAATCAATGAGCAGCAAACTAACAAAAGTAACAGCAAAGTGAAACTTCAGTTCCCCCTCAGAGCTTTTTAACCCCTCATTTCTTCATATTTTGCTTCTAAATATTCAGACGTACGTTTTCTTTTCTGAAGTTTAAAGGAAAATTTTGCCAGGTTCCCTGTAGAACTTTCAGCCCAATGTCATGGGTCTTCTCAAATGTGGCTCAAATTTCAGTCCAAATAAGAAGAATACAATTAATCACAAAAACAATGTAGGCTAACTATCAGTTGAAGAACTTTTACATTGTGTGGAGGTTCTTTCAATTTTAAACTCATTCTTTATACTCACGAACAAAAAAATGGCACCAAATCTTGTTTTCTGTGATACAATGAGAGAATGCAGAGGATTTTAAATAGATTATAGGTATTCTCAGTCACTGGGCCTGAAGTAAAGGCAATGGTTCTATATTGGTCAGTAATTACTCAGAGAACCAAACAACTGCCTAAAAAAAAAAAATGATGAAATTGTAAATTACAGAACCTTTGTAATGAGAATGTGTATCTGAATCATTGGCCAGTCATTATTACTATTTGTGTAGTTAGTTCATACTGGACTAGTTTTACTCAAAGTACGAAGTGAATGTGTAAAATAGTTTTTAAAAAAGAAAAGAAACTGCTTTTTTCAAATAATAAAGCACATTTTTATTCAGTTTACACAAGGTATTGACCAGAATCTTCACTTTTTCAGTTTAGTCAATATTAAGAAATGGCAAATCCTGGTCCAAAATATAGAATCAAATATCACCACAGCAATGGGGAATATTTAGTCTTCTTGGGGAGTTCCAGTGATGAACATGACAAAGAGGAAGAAAACACATCTCCTGAGTATCGAGGAGAGCCTGGAATACACACCAAAGCTCAGTGGAACAGTTTTGCTCCTTTACTGTTTCCTAGCCTAGCTTCAGGGCCGGAAGAGAGACAGAATAAAAGAAAAGGAGAGATAGAGGAGTAAGGAAGCTGCAAAAATCCCCTGTTGAAAATGCCTTAAGCTGAAGTTGTCATCAATGAGCACTGAATGGAAGGTACTTTGTAGGCTATGTGTATCTCCTAAAAGTGTGTGTGTGTGTATATATGTCTCAGAGCTATGCTGTAGGGTCCCACTGCTTCCGTGCATCATTTACATTTGCATCTGTGCCTCATGACAGTATGCTTTCTTTTATCCACCGGCCATTGCATCATCTCTTCATCCTGTCTAAGATACCACACGTCCCCTGGCCTATCTGATTCTGATTATTTCTTTCTCTCTTGGACTCCCCCAGTCTTTATTCTCTGCTTTCCCTCTAATTACTTGTCATGATATCAACCAGCTTGTTTCAGTTTGCAGTATAAGCTTTGAAGTCCAATGCTGTTTGTTTTTGTTGTATGTAGTTTTATATGATTTTCATTGTGATTCATTAGAAAAAAGTCTTAGTCATCTGCAAAATTTTAATCATGAAGTATAATGCTGATGAAAGCAGATTTGAGCAGATTTATTTATTTTTGTATTTGTTTGTAAAATGTTATTTTATTTACACCAATATTCATTATTTACTGCTTCTCTCTTTCTATAGAACCAAAAATCAGTTAGCACCCTAGGGCTGTGTGTAAACATATACACACACACACACACACACACACACACACACTCACATGGACAACAAATTATAGGATGTTCTGTATCTGAGCTGTTCATGTCATTCAGGCTAATTTTTGAGCCCATGTGGTCAGAGAGCTCTCTGGAACCAGAATATCCACCAGAAGGGGCAAGATGTATGCTGAGTCACGCTCATGACACACAGCCAACACATAAACAAAATCACACGGCCATGTCTGAGCCCCTTATAACCCCCTCTTCTGCTCTACGCATCCTTATTGTACTCTCCCCGAACCGCTCTTAGTCCGTAGGGTTTCCTTAATATGTGCAGCTGCTTATACATGCTTACAAACTTATATCTTTTACAGTTATACAAAAGGGTGAAAGTTCATTATTTCATTGTATGCCTTGATAAGAACTTGTTGCACAGATATTACAGACACTTAATCTAAAGTGGGACTGATAAGCTTAACCTTTACAGGTTAAGCTTGTGGTAAGAAATACATGGGAAGCAGTTCATTTATACCTGTCACATCATCTGCTTGAAAATATGGTTACTGAGTTGGATTTGTTTATGACTGTAATTGTAAACCCTATGTTGGGATATTTGGAGAGTTGAGAGATTTTGTTTAGGCATCATTAAATAGATTATTTTGGGCTACAGTCAGTTCAGACATAACTTTTTTGGGGTTACCATCAGTTTAGACAATTGTTTAGGCTACAGTCAGTTAAGACAGAATTTGTTTGGCTACATTCCTTTCAGACAAAATTTTGTTGAGCTACAGTTGGTTCAGACAGAATTTTGCGGGTCTACACTTTGTTGAGACAAACGTTTTGGTGGCTACAGACAGTTCAGACAGAATTGAATTGGGCTACAGTTGGTTCAGAAAGAATTATGTGAGGCTGCAGCTGATTCTGTAGTTGATTACTGTTAGGTCAGACCTATTTTGTGAGTCTGCAGTCTGTTCAGCCAGAATTCTGTTGAGCTACAGTCGGTTCAGACTACAGCTGGAATCAGATAGAAAGGTTCAAGCGTTAGATAAGTTTGGACAGATAAATAATGAGCTACTGTTATGTTTGGAGAGAACTGAGTTGACATTTCTTTGAGTTCACACAGAAATTTGTCAGTTATTTTTCGGTCATTTTGCAACTGGTATTTTAAGGCCTGTGTGTGTTGATTTAGCTATAAAGTTTGCATTACACCAATTGTAGATCAAATATAAAACTTTAGGAGCAACGACACCAAGCATATCTCCAAACTATATATGGATCAAGGGGGACAACTATGTACATATGATAATGGGTCAAACCATCATTTTGAACATAAGTAATCTGAAGTGTTGTGGCTAAATTGAGTAAGTTGGCAGCCTTTAGACAATGTGAAGGGTCAAAATGGAGAGTTGGTGATCTCATCGCGGTGTGTTGTCGTTCGTGGGATCAGCTTGTTCCGGTGTTTGGAGCCAAAGCAGCAGGCCAGGGGGAGCTGGGAGTGAAGCGTGAGGCCGCCGGCCCAGGCCAGGGAATGATATCATGGAGTTGGCAATGAAGGTGTGAGAGCAGGTGCAGGGAAAAGAGGCAGGATGGCATACGGCTAAAGGGCAAAAATACACACTTGTACACACATGAATTCATATATACACAAACATGGATATGTATGGAGTGGGAAAATAACATGGTAGGGGGTTATGGGAGGCCCCCTCGCTAAAGACCACGGAAATAGACACAGCGTTCCCTTCCCCAGCAGTATGCAGTCCAAACATGACCTTGGAAAAGCATTCAAATGTCAATGGGACCCGAGAGCTCGCAGCTCGCTGTATATATACAGACTGTCAAAAAGAATGCAAAATAATGATTGACATGTGTCTCAGCCAGTCCCAGCAGTTCCTAAGCATTACTTCATCCAGAAAACTCACCCAAGCTTGTAGAGATAACACAGAGAATGCAAATTTGTAGATTGTACAATATATTGTGCTCCCAAATGGCACAACTGTCTAGGCCTCATTCCAAACTTGATTCAAAGTGACATCAAAGTTATTCATGACAGGGAGTCCAGGAGATCACAATTGGTAGGATGGCCTGACCTCTCCATCCATCACTCAATGTAATGCTAGACATGGGCTACAGAATTTGGTGGTTGATATCCTCTTCCAAGTGGAAGATGTTCAGTGGCATTATGTTAAGACTGGCTAGATATGGCATGCTTGCCTTCATCCTCCCAGTGCTGGTGGTCTTGTATGATATAGGGTTCCTAGATAGTGGGTGGAATTGGACCAGACAGATTGGAAAGAAAGTTAGAAAAACTATATAAATTCAGACATGTGATATCATGAATATTTATGGCGTGAAAATGCTGTATTTATATAAAAATTTTACTGATTTAAAATTATGTAACTGCAAGGTAAGCTAAATGTCTAGGTCATTATATTTATCAACACCCATTTTAATATGATGTGTTTTTTTTAACTGTTGACAGTTAGCTAGTCAGAATAAGCAGGACTGTACGTTACAACTCTTGCGTTTGCAATAAAGATATTTTCTTTAAAAATAAGCATTAATTTTAACCTATACACCTACTATTGTTTGCAGAAAGACCTATATCCTCCTCAGCATCTAAGCCAGCTATTTCCAGTATTGGCTTTAGCATTAACACATCTGAAGGTGTAGCCTCACCCAAACTGTGTGCAGCTCCACCCATTACCTGCATGCAGAATGGCACTTTAAATAGAAATATATTTTTATAAATAGAAATAACAGTCAAGCTCAAGAAAATGCAGAAAATGGATATTCAGTGATGAAGAATGTTGTTAAGGAATTTGATATATGCTGGCTTTTAAGAATGAACACTTGAGAAATTTACAACACATGTTGGAAAATAATCTGTCACTTATCCAAAATGAATCAGCGTGAAATAAAATTTGACAAAACTGTGAAATGTACTGCTATAAGTTACTGTAAATTTTAGTCACTAACCAAGCTGGTTCTTTTTTGTGTAGGTTTTCAGGGTTAATTTCACCATGAATACCATTCATCCCAATATCAGATCAAATTCACTAACGATGTAGGCTCATAAACAGTACAAATGTAGGCAAATAAAATATTGTGTGCACTGGTGCCTAAATGCCAGAGTACCTTTGGCAGATGTTAGAAACCATAGAAAGATTCAACATGTGATGTTACATAACATTAATAGATTATAAGCTAATGCACGACTTCAACCGAACCTTTCAGCTGAAGGCTGTTGCGGTTAAAAACCACACAGATTTGCACAGTAGAGCATTATTAAGCTTCATGATAATACAATAAAACATTGGGAGGTGGTCACCAAGGACAGAGCAGGAGTTAAACAATACTGATATACACCGATAGTTTATACCATTCTTTTATCCAAAAAAATAATACTAAACTGGACTGTCAGAGGATTTGGAGCCATTCAGCACTCAAGCCCCCTTGGATTTCAGAACTCATCTCGGTCCAAACATCTGGAGAACATCAGCTTTCTGAAAACAAATATCTGCTACCGGTCCTGGAATTGCTGCCATTGAGCTCGCTGTATAAAATAAACTGCCTTTTTGGGGGGGGGCTGTGCAGGAAGAACATAAAGGAAAGTGAGATGGTTTGTCTTGAAGCCAAAAGAATCAAACATGAGCTTCAGGATGTGCGTATGGAAGAAGCTCCTGCAGGAACACAAAGTGCAGTTTTTGTAACCTCCATGGATGGACACCGAAACCTTTGTCTTGAACTTCAGAGAGTTACTGGAGCAATCTGGACTCACTCCACGTGCAACTGGTAGTTTTGGGGCGAGAAATGAGTTGAAAGCGGGAATCAAACACAGTGTTTACTTCTTCAAAGCACAAGAGCTATGAGGCTAATGTGGCTAACATGTAATGGGAGCTCATACCTCCCTCCCCATGTAGCTCCATGCATCACACATTATCATAGACTTAATGCATTGCTTTTTGCTATCACGCGGTAATGTAAGGCATTAAAAAAAAACCTGGTAATAGATTACTTGGTACAAATGTCAGTATCGCTTGTTACAATGCATTTTTAAACCGTAAAGAAGTTTTTTTTCTCCTTCATATAAATTCGCCAAAATCACCGCAAGATCACTTCTTGTTTCACTTCTTGTAGTCAGACAGAGAGAAGAGTAGGATGACGTCCTCTTTTCCCAGACCTGTCCTGTTTTCGAGACATGTCTCCAACATCAGGCTGGAATTTCAGAATCCTTCGGGATTTTGAGCTGCCTAAACATTCATCACATTACAGGCATCTCTCATAACCTAAAAGTCCAGAACGGCCGTTGGCCCCGGACCGGCCCAGCTGGTAAAGAAAGTCCCGCTAAGGCGTCCTCTTCTTCACAATCCCAAATCTGGTCACCCTAGAGATGATTGAACCTGAAACTGATCTAGACAGCAGATAGTACTGTCGCCTTCCACTGGATGTGTTATGAGCTAATTGAGCGTCATGAGCTATATTTACATGCCAAATCCATATTTCCAGTTATTTTGGCGATAGTAACTTAAATGTAATGCAATAGTAGAGTAATGCCTTACATTTTAAATACATTAATAATGTAATGTAACGAATTACTTACAAATGACAGTAACAAGTAATAAGTAACACATTACACATTATTTGACGTAACTTACCCAACACTGTATACATGTATACGTTATAAATACAGTGGTGGTGAATTGTATTTGTTTTAATCACTATCACTATCACTAATATTGATCCAGGTAAAAAATTACAAATGTAAACTAAATTCATTTTCTTTGCCCCACGTGAATTTATACCTCCACCAATAATGTGTCTAGTTTTAGGACTAAAAGCTTCTCAAAACTACTTTAAAAAGTCTCAGGCATCAGGGAGCACAACCTTAACCATTCAATAGCGAGGAAGCTTTTAGAAGTAGAAGTCGGATCCATTCACCACCACAGTGAGAAATTCTGATTCAAAGAGTTTAACTGGAGTGGAGCATTCACACCAAAGTCGCTATTTAATCTTTAAGACTTGAAAAGAATTCCCGTACTTAAACTGTAATAATCTTGCTTATGAGGAGAGGTTTATCATTCAAATATCAATATTTAAATTCAGAATCAGAAACTTTTTATGCTGGAGAAAATAACTGAACTGAAACAAAAGGCACAGACAGGAGAACAAAATGAAATCTAAAGTCTAAATAAAAGTCATTATGAAGAAATACAAAGTGCTACATACTCAAAATGGTGGGGTATAAATACTACAGATAAATAACTTTATTTAACTTTATTTATTTGAGTATTTATTAGTGTTTATTTGTAACACAAATGGTGAGGAGTTGTTCTCTATCACATCCATTATTTCATGCAGTAGTGATAGATATTACGTTTTTATAAGTAAAACTTTGTTTTAGATTCATGGATGGACACAGGAAGCTTTGTGCTGAGTTCTGACAGCCCGAGCCCATTACGGGAATAATCCTGTGCTGCTCCGGGTGTGACTGGCAGGGCTGCTTTTGCATTGGTGTGGGCAGGGAAAGGAGGTTAATGCCAGTGCAGGGTCTCTGGATCACGTGCTCTGGCACAATGGCATCATTGTGTGTGACTCAGCAGACACGCGCTCGCCACTTTCTGACACTCAGTCTAACACTAAAGTGGCAGAAATGTAACGGGGAAGGCAGAGGAGTCCAAGTCGAGAGAGAGAGAGAGACGACAATGAGGCACTGATCCGCTCCCAAACTCAGACATCAGAGAGAAGATTAAAGGACAAATAGGGATGAGGGGAGTAAAACTTTTGTGAAATCCTTGGCTTTGGTTTCTCATGGTAAAACCCTCACCCAAACTTTACTCAGTGATGCCACATATTTCCAACGGAGGAAAGTGAAGTCAGCATATACAGTTAAACTGTTGAAGCAAAATTGAAAAAAAAATCAGCAGAATATTTTTGGACCAGAACGAATGAAATTTAATCAGAATAGACCGCTTTGTAATGGTTCGTGATACAAAATTCTAAGAAGGAGAAAGATTCCTTTGCATATTAGGCCTGTAATAACTATTGAATACAGGATTAGATTAATAAGCGTGTTATAATACAGAAACAAATGCAATTAAACAAGACATTGAGGTACATTTAACATACATACATATGCACACACATACACACACACACACACACACACACACAACACCAGATCAGTACTGTCACACAGCGCTCTACACACACACACACACACACACACACACACACACACACATACATACATACACACACACACAAAACACAAGAGAAGTA
>JBBMFX010000055.1:0-10332 GCA_037832545.1 Rhabdalestes septentrionalis | reverse complement strand
CTCTCTCTCTCTCTCTCTCTCTCTCTCTCTCTCTCTCTCTCTCTCTCTCTTGCCTAAAGTCCTATACAAAGACTATTATTATTATTTATGTATATAGTCTAAATACATGAATAAACCAAACTTAAAAGAAAATTTCGACGCATGGACACATCTGTTCAATTCCACTCCGGAATTCCAGTTTTCGCTTCTGATTCCAGGGAGTTGTTTCCAAGAGGCCAATCCAAATACTAATCTTAACTCCAATAAGTAACTACAGCTGACAAAGATAAAAATGCAATATTAAATACATACATGATCAATGTCACTTAAACCTGCCCGACAACCCACAGAACTGCACACTTTCAAGTGTTCCTTGACTCAACACATGTGATTTAATTCAACAAGGCTCCATAATCAGATGTTTAGATGGATTAGGTACGTGGAGTAAAGGAATGATTCAGTGGTGTGTTGGATCTTGATCTATTAACTTAATGTGCTATCAGTTTTTCCTAAGGGACACAAGGTATGGGTTTAATTACACAACCTATTTGACCTTTGAAGGAAATTTGTAATTTTTATTACAAATATTTAGGTTTTTAATTTTCCACATTGTCTAAAAACAGGAATGGGGATGAGTCACGGATATGAGTTGCTGTCTTATTCAAAATTTTCAAACAAACTAGAATGATTGTCTCACGCTGCATTTGTGCAAGAGCAAGGGAAAACTTCTACACAATACGGAAGTTGGTCCGACGCTATCCAAATTTCTCAATGCCTGGAATCAGACAACGTGTTTTTCTCCAACAACTTCCAGTCCCACAACAAGACACACAACCACAGAATTTATCCTGGCTGTACACATTCCAATTGGGCATTTATATATTTATTTCATTTACTTGTTATTTTATTGACACATATTTGCATATATGGTTTTGATAAAAAGAGAATATCTCAGATATAGACATTATTGAGTTTGACATTTAGCAGGTGCTTTTATCCAAAGCAACTTCCATTCCCTAACTATAGGGGGCAGTCTCCCTGGAGCAATTTGGGATTAAGGGTCTTGCTCAGGAACAGAGATTATATTCTGAAACCAGGATTTGAACCCCTGACCTCTTGGTCCAGAGGCAAGTGTCCTACGCCAGCACCTCCCCAGTTAAAGCTCTTCAAATTTCGAGGAGTATAGATAAGTTTTGGCTTGGGATTTGCAGGCCTTCGTTTTCCTGTCCTCATTTCCCTGTTGGGTCTGCTCCATTACTGTAGTTGCTCAAGTGAAGTATATTGGGTGACCCCTGGAGGGATGATGGATGGAGTTAGTATAAATGTAGACATGCCTAATAATCATTGCAATCTGATGCAATTTCCTTCTCCAAAACTCAAAAACTGGAGCAGCTATTTATTAGCCAGTACAATAATATCCCTTTAAAGTATTAATAACTATTACATTTTTTTATGTTCAAACTGAGCTTTATACAGAATGGCTCACAAAGAAACAACAACAGTTTTCATTCTAAACTTCTAAGCTTAAATTCAAAGTAATTATTTTTCACTACGTTTATGCATGTTATGCTTGGACTCCTGAAAACACTTGCATTATTAGCTCACTAAGGTTAGTTGGGCCAAGGGTATACATTTATAATGAAACTCCCCACCCCACCCTTCTGTCTGCTGGGAGTAGTTACTTGTGAAATAGTGACTACACGATTCTTTTCAAGTCATGCGATGAAGTCAGCATGGGCAGGTTGGAAACAGCAATGAAAAAAGGGTTAAAGGTTAATACGCAGGGGACAGATTGAGCATGTTCTGAAGAAGCGGAGTCAATAGCGTCTCTCTGGCTACCGATGAAAGCAAAGGCACGGCTCTTCAACAAAAGGAGAGATTTCTTGCTATGAGGGCGTATGTCCTTATTCAAGAATGACTGAGTTATTTCTGGCAATAGAAGGAGCGATTCTCCATCGCTCTTTTCAAGTTAAAGTGCTGCAATATGCACTCCCCACCCCTCTCCCAGAGAAAACTAGGTTTCCACCGCTCCTCTTCATGTTACAAAAACTGGGCTCTTGCTTGTTTTCCCTGCTCTAGCATTTTGCCGGCGAAGTGGAGAGGGAGTTCTTGTCTTGCGATGGGCCACACTGGGAATTACTGCAGCGAAAACAGTCTTTTTGTCTTTTCTGTTTCATCGCTCCTTTTTTTCTTCTTCTCCCAGTCAGTCATCTCTAATTGGGACAGCGACTGCAGCATCCTGGCACAGACAACACAGTTCCTTTCCCAGTCTTTAATTGATAAAGAAAAGATCGGCAGCCCGGAGCCGTTCTGGCTCAAAAAAACCGAGCTGCACGGTCCTCTCCCAACAGGCTTTAGATCGCCCTCCGACTGCCACCTTGGCTGAAATGCAGCTGCGCGGCCCATGCGGCTTTGACAACCGCCCAAAGGCCATTTTGGCTCCAACCTCCATTATGCGTCCTCACTGGATTTTGACGGTGTGAGCAGCCATCATCACTCTGGCAGCCCGGTCATTTCTCTCATCTTTCTCTGGTGTAAAGCTTGAGTGGAGATAAATGGAGATGGACTTGACTGCCCAATGTTATGAATGGCTTTGAATTCAAATGAAAGAAGCCAAAGGGAGCCCCTATCCAACAGATGGTGCTGTAGCCCTGGGCCCATGTGGACTACAGCATTTTCTGGCAAAGCTTTTGGTGAAGAACACCTAAGTATTGGAAAGTAAAGGAAGTATAAGCTGTACACCTTAGCATAGGAAAACCTTTACAAAACACTTTCTCTGCTGAGCTGTTTTTCCTCAGTCTTGTGTAGGTTTAGTTGAATAATTATACATTCATGAATTATTTATTCATAACTTTGTACTGGAAACTGGAAGGTGTCTGACACTTAATGCTGTGGGAAACTTCTAAACAGTGAAGGCTTCCTTTAAACATCCCTTGGTATTCTGGTAGTGATCTTGTTTTGGAGCACATGCTATGTTCATACTATACATAGTGGCTTTTCTGAGCCACTGGCAAACTAAAAAGGCTTTTGTTCCTCCTTCAGTTGGAAAGCTCCTCTTGACTCATGTGTGAAGAGTACTGTGCCTGCCTTTCAACCTACATTCAGACTTTGATCTACCAAAGTGTCTAATAGGTTTTATTGCCAGCAAGCCCAGTGAAATAATCCTGTAATAATTCGGTAGACTGACTCCAGCAATGCACACTTAGTCTGAAGACCGTTCTTGACCTTTTCATTTTTTGTCAGGTTATTTCCCATTGCTTTCATAATAAATGCAGTTTTGTTTTAAAGGCCCATATCATAAGAAAACAAAACATTGTTTGAGGAAAAAAAAAGGAAACTGTTGGTGAACCATGACTGTAAGAGCTACGCCTTCAGTCCAGCCTACAAATACGAAAACATGATCAAAAACCAAGGAGAAAGCACATCTTTTTGACTTAATCCAGTGTCATTGCACATAATGTCACTGCACACTATTTTTGGTTCTAGATTAAAGACAAATCGGAAGCTTATAAAAGACATTCTCAATTTTATTTGAAGCTAGTAGTAGAAATATTAAAGGCCCCATACATACTTTCAACATTCATGTGGTTTTATGTACCAATGTACCTGGTAGTATTATGTACAGGCAATTTACTGTTGCATGACAATTTTGTAACTGCTATCTCGCCATCGCCTGCATCTGATCCACTTTCTGAAAAACGTTCATACATTACAAGTCACTGGACTTCTGGACCAGATTTTGATATTGCCTCTTTAAATTCTCTAACATCTGCACCAGTCTCTGTCTGCTGAAGTTCAGCAGCTGTACTTGGAAGTTGTCTGTTCACAATTATGTTTGTCTTGCAGCATACCAAGTACGTTCCTGAGTTTTCTTGTGTTCTTTGTTATCACCATTCTGTGCTTCTGGGTTTGCACATTTTCGTTGTTATCTTGTATTAGCATTATTCACTGCTCAAGTACTACTAGTTGCTAAGCTTTGTGATTAAAGTCTCTCTGTTTATGTTCAGCACTTTTGCCTCCACACGTCTTTTCCTGAATCCACCATGACAAAGTTATAATTTCAAAACTAAATTAAAAAACAAGCATCTTGTGTGCCTTTACCACTGATAAATGTAATGGCACTCTTTCTGGTACACACAAAAACATCGAGAGAAAAACAGAAGAGAGGAAGACATTTCCAGCATATGGCATCTTTAAAAGCTTTTCTGTAGTATTGGATTGATGTGTCCTGGACATTGCTTTTGTGTATCTTACCAAACTGTAGCTATCCTAATAAACATTTGGTGTTGGCTGTGTGGACGGGACCACTTGCCAAACTAAAGGCATTTCATTCTAAATCTTTCCTATATTACTGGACCAAAAACCCACTACTCCAGAAGGTGCAAGCTGCGCCAATGGTTTAACAGAACTTTTACTCACGCTACTAGTGTGAAGAACTAGACCATTTTCTAAAAACAATTTTGGAGCAATTACAACATATGAATAAACAGTACATTTGTAATTAAGATAAACAGCATTTAAAGAGCATTGGAGTGGTTTGCGTAATTGTGAATTGGTTGCTAAGCTCTTGGCTAGAGCAGTGCATTGTTTTTTTTTTTCTGCTGGCGCTGCGCATAAAGCAAACAGTGTGGTGCATGTTAATGGAAAAGAACTCCAGCCAAAGTTTGGGAATCTCCAAGGTAGTAAGTCTGAGCTGTACTATAATACTGGTTAAGGATTAAGGATTCACCTATAAAACATACTTGGAGTCCTCCAGCTGCTCTCTCTTTCAGGACCATTTATGAATGGAGGTAGAAGCAGATAAGTTCATTCCTAAATGTTTAGAATTATTGCTGTTATTGAGGTATCACATTAAATGTTGAGTTTGAATTTAACGGAGCCTGGCTTAGATGTTCAAATTATGAAAATCCATACAATGTGGTAAAAATGCCAAAGCTGTTGTTATTGCCTTATGAATTAGAAAGAATAATAAAATATATTCTAATTAAAAAACACATTGTGCTTGTTTGGATCAGTAACAAATGAGCAATAACTTATACAAACCTATAGCATGCTTTTGTTATGATGAATGCACATTCTGAGGAGTAATCTCTACCCCAGGCTCACTCTGGTGGAGGGTAGCTGCCAGATTGCCTTTTTTTGTTAATGCATCACATTTGGTGAAGCTCTGACATAATGGCCTTTAGTCAGAATCTTCAGTGCTTCACTGTAAATAGCAATAAATATGGAGACTCCCCCATCTCTCAAATGACCTCAGTAGGATCTATTACTGATTAATGCATGTGTGAATGTGTGTGCATTTGTGTGTGTGGCAACCTGGAAGCACAAACTCTCACTCCATTCATGCTTGACAAGATAAGCATCAAGGTCAAAGTTCCTGTAAGGATCTGCATTGTTTTTATCCTGCAGGTTAATTAAAGTGAAAAGCCCTGCTGAAATCAATTTTTTATAAGATTTTCAGTGTGATCCCTTTTAAATTAATTTTGCACTCCTTACCTACCATATTCCTATATTTATTTCGTTTTCTGACAGACATATCACATTAATCATTGCTTTGTTTGCTCGGAATCCCTTTGTGTATCTCATTTGAACGTTAAACTTGTGCTCCCTCTGTTATAATTTAATTATCTGGTTTCTTCCTCATGCTCTTACTGAATCTATCATATTGGATCTTCCACTTTGGTGTTTTTTTCCCCATCATATTCCCAAGGGACTTTCCCTATTGAGCCTTGGTTTGTCGCAGTGTTAAGAAACCCATGATTGCAGGAGCTTTTACCTTTTGAGACTTAGTCCCTCTTCTTCATGCTCTTAGGCTGTTTTCTCTTTACTTTGTTTGTTCTTCATAGTGGTTTTTTTCTCTCCCAAGAGATTATTCAATTTAAGCTATACTTCTTTCTCAAACTCCTTGGGAGTTTTTCTTACTGAATCTTGATTTTCTTTAGTGCATCTTCATCAAGCTAATAGGCAACTTAAACTTGCATTTAACTCTTGGTTGATAATATTTTTACTAATGTTCTTTGGGAATTTTTTCAATTTCTTCCATTCTTTCCATGTACATAGGGAGTTTTTCCTTCTTAATGTTGGTTCCTGCAGTTCTCCCTCATGTTCCTATTGTTCCCCTTATTAGGGGACTGAACCTGCATTTGTTGAAATTTGCTTTGGGCTAAAGAACATTACGGAACACAGTCAATATATTTCAGTTGAAATCCTAAGACAGCTTGCTGAGTTTCCAGTGGTTCATGAGGAGTTGCTGCTGCCGGAGTGCTCTGTGCTCTTTCTGTTCTTCTGTCACCTTCTCTGTCTTTTTCCAGATATAAAACACATCTCACTAACTGCTTAAACACATGCTTTCAGAAATCAACCCTGTTGCAGCACTGATCTTACTTAACCCTTTCAAACACATGTTGCCTTTGTCTGAAATGAAGCGTCCTTTGTCTAAGCTATAATCATCTAACCATTTACATTTCTCTCCAAGCCGACTTCTTTGTGTGGGCTGACATTTTTTACACATTTGACGTCTATAATTATCAGATAAGTGCACAAATCAGCCGTAGTAGTGAAGTTTTATGCATAATTTGAGTTAAAACGGCAATGATGCGCATCAGAAACTCTGAGGTAGAGAGAGATGAGATTGTCTTGGGTCATCATGGATAAGGTGTTAACCCTGTCCGAGAGAACAAATGTACCTGAAGTGTTACAGTGCTGACCCACAGATCAGCGGAATGGGTTCACTGGCTCTCTGTCTTTTTCTAGTCTTTCCCTTTTTCTCTCTTTCCTTACACTTTCCGTACACTTAGATGTATGTTCATGGGAATTATAATCAGAAAACTTTATTGATTTCAGAGGAAATCACTTATGCCACAACTGCAACAGGCATGAAGACAAGAATGATATTAAACATAATATAAGACAAAAGAAAGTCAAAGCAAACTCTACAAAATACTAATGGCTTAGTGCTAGTTACACTAAAATCATGCGGTCAGTAAGAGAGGTGGATTAACACAAATAATGGTTTGCACTTGTTCTCTTCACCAAGTCAGTTATTGCACATAATAGTGAGTAATCTGTAGTAATATTGCACACAACAAGACTATTGCTCATAATAAAGGACAAGCATAAACTGTCACTTGATGCAGTTATCATCAGAGCTGTAGTCAAGACTACATTTGTTGAATCCAAGAAAAGTTCAGGGCTATTTGAGTCCAAGAAATGAGTCCTAAGAGTACAAGTCTAAGTGAGCCCAAATGAGAACCACAAAGTTCTCACCAAGCCCAAGACTCTTTGAGGCTTTATATTTGTGATTTACAATGTGTGTGTGAAGCTGGAGACCTATTTATTCACTGTTATCTTTAATGTAACATAATTATGATCAAATGAAGCCAGATTATTTATGTTAATAAAAGCTCAAAGTAAATTGATTCACTTGCTGACATTGTGTCTGTGGCCAAAATGAAAATGATGAGCATGGATGCATTGCATTCAGAGCATGTGAAATCATTTTAATTGGCATATGATGACTTTCACAATGATCATTCTAGATGAAATAATTAAACCCATGCTCAATTTCTGAACAAGCTCACTTCATGAATGAGCTTGTGGACCATTGTGGCTGTTTTTGTATTATTAAGGGAGAGACGTGCTTTCATTTTGTCAAACGATTGCAGAGGAATACTGGTCATGGATTTACTGTTTTTATTTCAAAGGCATCTGAATCGGGCAAAATTAACTAGAATACTTGGTGAGACTAAATGCTGAGACCAAATGCTAGCAAGATCATGACAAGTCCATGACCACAGAAAAAGCCTCCAGTGCAGGGCTCTCAAACCTGCCCAGAATGGGCCACTGTGGGTGCAGGTTTTAGTTTCAACCATAAAGGAAGCCACACCTGAGTAACTGGAAACCAAGACTAAGTGACTACAGAGGTGGAATCAGGTGTGCCTCCTGATTGGTTGGAACAAAAACCTGTAGGACCAAACTCGAGTCCTACAGCCCTGACTATAACAAATCTCAAATCGAGTCAAGTAGATGCTCATCGCCACCACATACACTGTACACAGTGAAATGGTCCACTGATTATATTGTACTTGTGGAAAGTGGCTCAGTGGTGGTGTGGTGAAATGTTAGAGATATCCACAAAGTAGAGAGATATAGGAAGATTTTCAGAAACAAACTCGTAGTAGTGATAATATAGTTATATTCCAATAAACATCCCACATGGATTCTCTGATTAATTTTCAAAAAATGGAGGAAATACTAGATCTGAAAATCTGTGCTATAGCATTCACTAGGAAAATTCAGCAGTACTATTTGGAGGAGTTCTGTCTTTGAAGCCTGTGCTTTATTTAAATCCTGATAATTCTGCTGTTCTTAAAGGCCGTTTCCAAACAGCTTAATTTCAGACAACCTTTGGTAACTCAAATTGAATACATAACCAGGCACACTTCCAATATCTGCATCATTTTTTGCAAAAAAACTTTACTGAGTGCACAGTGTGTGTTTTATTGCAATACGCAAGATACATTATGAATTCAGTCCTGGTGCCAAAATGACAGTGTTGTCTTTGAGCCTCCATATCTGAAATCTCACACCACTTGTTGAATATGCAAATATTCCAATATCTCCATCAATTTTTGCAAAGCCCTTTTATGTTGTGTTCAACTGTACCTCAAATGCATATGTATGCAGGAGCCATGCATCATGTATAGCCCAAAAAATGTGATTTTGTGCATGGCTTGCATGATTTTGGGGGAAAATTGATCCTTTTTGGAATTGGAACTGGTCTACAAGTCTCAGCACATCACACTAACCATCTATTCTCTAACCCTGCAGAAAGGCTGTCTAGTGGAACAATCATGTCTATGCAGAGACACTTTAGGTAGGATTGGGGTCTCTGACCCTGAGCACTCAAAGTTCAACTCCTTCGCCACTCAACCCAGAGTGTCCCAATTACTGCTGGTGAATGGCTCATGGTCACCATGACAACTAGGCTCAAATTTGCAGGAGCAGATGTACAATGGCCCGAAAACCTAACTGGATTAGGAGACTATTTTTGTTAACCAGAATTGAAAAAAATAATATGTATGTCGGGACTGCTCAGGTCCTCTAAGATAACCAGAGACATAACAAAATAGTTTTTTTTTTCCATATTGCAACATCGTGTCGTTGATTTGGTCTCTGTTGCAGAACATAATGTTGTCATCCATAATGTAATTTATGGTAACCTTCTAGAGTGAGAGGGAGTTCTATTGCTATTGCCTTAACTTAAATACTGCTACACAGACAAAATAAATTGTGGCATAGCTATGTTTCAGTAAAGGGTTACACTTTTATACACATCAACTGTTTTAAAAGGAATAAAGGAAGTAAAGCAAAGTGTGTAAGCTTTTCCTCATATTTCCTTCAAACATGAATATAAACTACCAGCAGTTCTATTTATCTAAAATTTCTGCATTGTAAATGGACTGTTTAACCCCACAGGGTGGAATGAATACTGGACTACTACTAGAAAAGTCAATTATAAACTACCAGCAATCTGGTAAAGGACTGAAATGTAGAATAGGTTAACTCTACTTTATGTTGTTTATTTTAGTATTTGAACTTATTTAAAATCTTACTTCTATGCCTTTGAATTGATTTTAGCAAATTTGGCTCTTTGTGCTTCTAAATCACTTTAAATGACCTCTGGGTATGATTTGAACTAAATAATCGTGCTTTGCCTTTTCTTTTCGTTTACATTCACAGCCTTTAGCAGATGCTTCTATCCAAAGTGACATCCATTCCCTAACTATGGGGGACAGTCTCCTTTGAGCGACTTGGGGTTAAGGGTCTTGATCAGGGACCCAGTGGTGGTATCCTGAAGGTAGGATTTGAACCCATAGTTTCTGGGTACCAAGGTAATTATTCTACCCACGAGGTCCCCACTACCCACATTCCATTGCCTTAAAGCAAGGGGGCAAAAACATATTTGTACTGGTGCACTTTTCCTATGAAACTAAACGTCTAATTTCACACTGTTTGAGTGATGATCATGTGTTGGCTGCACTAGCCTCTAAACTAAACTACAGAAGCAAACTCCAAATGCCAAACGTGTCTTAGCTGATGGGCAATATTTAAGAGGGAAATTAAGCTTTTTTTCTATCACTATTGCAGAAAACTGGCATGTTTTTAATTAAAGTTGATGGATAATTTTATGGCTTTACTGAGTGCACAGTGTGTGTTTTATTGGAATCTGCAAGACACATTATGAATTCAATGCTGGTGCCAAAATCTGTTTGAGCCTCCATATCGGAAATCTCACACCACTTGTTGAATATGCATATATATATATATATATATGTGTGTGTGTGTGTGTGT
>JBBMFX010000053.1:0-10003 GCA_037832545.1 Rhabdalestes septentrionalis | reverse complement strand
TAGCTTTGTTTTACTACTTCTTAAAAAGTTACTTTAACTACAACATCTTGTATTATAGTTTTGAAGCTACCAGGATTTAAACTAATTTGGCCTAATGCTAACATTTAGTCACTGAGCCAGCTAACAGACAAAATGTAATATCAGATAATTGTACATAGAAAATGTCAATTTTGTTTAACATTCATTATCAAGCTAAATTATCTGGAAAACAATCTCCCATTTTCATTTGTAACGTTTAAAAAACAGAGCATGTTGATTTTCATCAAAGTAGTTCTAAATAGACCAATATACCTATGTTAAGCCTTTTTTGAAAACGAAGCTCTAAAAGCTAATTCTTAGCTTTGTTCATTAGCCACCTATCTGTATGACATCTGAACACAACATGAAGTGCATATCCAAAAATAACATCATGGCCTTGATTCAGTCGCAGTCACAAGGCCAAGTGATGATAATCATGATTATGTACAACCCTCAGTGCTTTGTTGCTTTTATATAACATTTTGTCAAAACAAAACAAAACTAAAAACATCTAAAAACCTGAATGTTTGTATTAAATGTGCTTTTATACTGATGACTTCTGCCACAAAAAGTAGGCTGGAGCATTTTGTGTAATGGCCACAAAATGTTATGATGTCAGGTTTGGCTCTATTTTTTCTGCTTTAAACAACTTTAGCTGAAAGTCCATGTTATTTGGTAGATTGCTTTGCAACTAACTATATATACAGCATTACCGCTGTTTCTCCATAGCCATTGCATTCAAATACATAGACCTTAAGTTGATCCCCCTTTGCAGCTATAACAGCTTCCTTTTTAGAAGCCTTTCAACAAGATGGTTTATTTGGGAATATGTGGCCATTCATTCTGTAGAGCATTTATGAGTCAAGTCAGTTCTTCCACAAGTCAGTTCTTCCACAATTCATCCAACCACGTCTTTATGGACCTTGCTTTGTGCACTGGGGCACAGGCATGCTGGAATACAAAAGGTTTTTCCCCGAACTGCGTCCACAAATTTGGAAGGATGACGTTGTCCTTGGTGTGCTGAAGCATTACTGATGTTATTTACTGCAGTTAACCCCCTAAAACAGGTGTGCCACAACACTTTTGTTCATATAGTGTAATAAGTTGTGACGGAGGCTGTTTCGCCAGTACAAGGAAGAATGAATTGCACTGGGAACCGTCTAATTAGGTAGCTAATTATCATATTATCGACCCGAGTAGCTTTAGCGCTCAATGTGAGACATTTCTTTGCTGACACACAGCCTATGGATATCGCCGTGATCATTACGTTTGAGAGAGACAGTTGCGTGAGGGTGGGTGCTTCCTGCTACCCTTTTTTTCATTCTCGCACAGACGGAACTTTGAATGACGACAGCACTGTGATGGGAAAAGTGAGAGATCAGACATGACTAGATCAGTCGATTAATCAGATAGCAATCAACATAAACAAAGGAGCGCTAAGAAAGCCGGCAGCCTCAGCCCTGCTCAACAGTGGATGAAACTGCTCCCGAATCAGTTTGCCCTGCTCTGCTCCCTACTCCGAGCGCTGCTTTCACGAAACGCCACATGAAAAAAATCGAGAGAGGAAACGACCAGGCATGGTTACGTTCCGTCCGTGTACTCACAGCTCTCGCTCTTAGCGCCCAGTCCAAGTGTCTGTTTGCACGGGTGGCATTGGTGCATCGAGTAGCACACAGCATGGCTGCTGCTCTTTTAGGACGAGAATTTCTCACATGGCGTGGAGCGAAATGGGGGGAAAAATCCCACGTTAAAGACTTTCTCCGCCGCTGCGTGAATCACCGCAGAGCTGCCGTTACCGGGGAAACGGACGGGCCCTGACGTCACCACGAGTATAAACGGCAGTCAGTGGAGGCAGGATGACAGCAGTAACACCGGCTATGTGCCCGCGCCCACACACATAGACACACATATTTACAGACTTATTTCACATTCACACACACACACATTTACAGACTTATCTCACAAGTACACACTCACACTGATGCAGTGACACAATACGGCAAACACAAGAGTTTTCCCCCAGAAGCAACAGCGGTACTCAAAAAGCTCTCAGCGCAGTGAGCAGAAAGCCCCGAACAGCAGCTACAGCTGCCAGCGAACACAATCTCTGCTTGTTTGCCTCGTTTAAAGGGATAAAAGAGCCTTTCTAGCACCACAGCTTCTATTTTCTCTCATTACCAGGTTCCCTGAAGCTCTAATGTTTGACTTTTCCACCCTATGCTTTCTAGAGAAGTTAAAGCCAGCTTAAATTGACTTGAATCTTTGCAAACAGGCCAATGGATGCTAGTGAAGAGTTCAGGCTGCATCCAGTTCAGTCTCATATATTAAGAACTGCTTTTAAAGTGGGCTTGAGGAGACACAATGGGCCAAAGATTTAATCATCGTTCTGTTGTAAGCATGTTTGCTTGCATCTTGAAATACAGTCATAGTACTATCTAAGGCAAATAAAAAAAGAAAATGTCTTTATATAGCTTAAAGTTGGAAGTGAATTATGAAAGGCTCTTAAGTGGTTATTAGGGGGAGGACTGTTTCAAATAAAGGGAAAAAAATGAAAAATTACACCACAAATCAAACTGGTTAGAGTCCAGATTAGCAGTCAGGATTTGGTGAGTGCTGTAGGTATTCTCTCAATTGTTACTTAATACTGTATTTGGGTTTTGCATTCTGGGTACTGTAGTGAGAGAAAATGGCTGAGGGATGCAATGCTGCATTGTGCAGTATTGCATTACATGGCACAGCCTAATGAACACAACCTTTTGGTTACTATGCCACTTTAATATAGTGGCTATTCTTTTTCCTGCACATACACAACAGCATGTGGGCACACAATGAATACTTGAAATGATCCCAAAGGTATTCTACACTCTCTCAAAACATCGTTCTTCTGATACAATATATACTGTCTATTCAACTGTGTCCCAAATATGTACACAAAATATCAGTCTGTCTTTACTTTTACTCTCTCACACTCACACATGCATATCATACTTTAACCACTTTTAAATGCTAAAAAAGAGAATGATAGAGAGTGATCCATATTGGACATTTTGTCCTCTATTTTGATTTTACCTTGTATTTAAGGTAGGTTTCACCTAAAGTCCACTGATGAAGTTTGAGAGTTAACATGAGTCAAAAACGCAAACTTAAAAACACAGGCCTTTAAAAGTCCCAGAAGATATTCTGCGGCCTTTCAAAACATCATTATGGCTAATTTGGCGGCAAGATCATTCTGTGTCTGAGTGGGATCAACCACCCGCTCGCTATCGAAGTGCCATCCCACTATTTTTCACATCCGGCACTGCTCAGCAAAATCCCTGTCACTCACAGTTCCTATGGCAACCCGGCTCTGAATTTAGCACAGGAGGAAAAAAAAAGATATGCCAATTAATCTTTGTATTGACAGTGTGTGTGTGAGGAGGAACATGAGAGAGATTCTCTGCCCAGTTTAGTCTCAAACGAGTGTGTGACTGAGGGCCCACTTGCGAAAAACCAACTCACAATCAACTGCTCTCAGTTCACTTTGGCGTTTCTGACTGGACCATTTGTCAAAGTAATCACACAATGGACGATACAGAATAAAGAAATGATGTCGCGCGCGTGCGGGATACTTGATGTTACATAAAGGCTTATTTGACATCTCATTAAAACAAATTGGAATGTCATTTTCTTTGTTTAAAAAGACAGTTGAACGGGTCATTGGAGTAATAGGACGGGTTTAGCACACATGGACATGAAATTCATCATCCCCACAATGCTGCTAATAGCTGATAACTACCGCAGATCAGGCACATGTGTTTTGAACTTTTAGAAGGCATTTATTGCCTTGTGGCAGGACATATTTTAATTTTTTTTGGCACATGGGGTTCCAGAACATGTACTATGTAAAGAACAAACTGTTAGGTTCGGGCAAATGTGAGCAAATAAGCTTCATTCACTCTTTTTATACCTAAAAATAAATGCAGAATGAATGGGCACAAATTCCCACAGAAACACCACAAAATCTTGTGGAAAGCATTTCAAGAAGAGTGGAAGCTGTTATAGCTGCAAAGGGGAGACCAACTCCATATAAAATTCGATATTAAAATCTATTTAAATGCAATGCCATTAATTATCTATTGGTGTAATGGTGGGGCATCGCAATACTTGTATTATTAGTGTATTATTAGCTTCCTTAGTGTATTATTAGTGTATTATTAGCCTCATGCCATATACAGAAGTGTTTGAGGACAAAAGATGCCTTGTTTGTTGCAAAAATAACTGAATTTAAAGGACCCACATCCTATGTTTTTCTTACATTTACCACACACACCTCACGAAAGGGCCATGAATGATGGAGTGTGTGGTTTTATGTACTTACAAAGTCATAATTCATTTAACATGTGAATTGCCAACCTCTTTATACCCACTACATAACCCACAGGTTCTTCTTGTTATTGTATCTTTTAGACTGACACAGCTAACAAGAAGCCTTGCCCTGATTGGCTGCCTCATCCAAAAACAAGTCTGATTTGTTTTTATATCAGACTTTTTTATTTAAAGAACAAAATAAAAATCTGGTTCAGAAAGATATGGGCCCTTTAATCAGACCAAATTCATTTTCTCCTACATGTGCTTAGTTCTCTGTATCTGCGAAAAAGTGTGTCCAAGCTTTCAGTAATGAATTTGAAACAGACTCCATCCAAACGCTGTACATTCAGGTGGTCTGTACTTGAGTGAGGTGTTTGTGGCCCGAGCCGGAGCTCAGCTTTGCTGCTGATTTGAATAATCAAAAGCGTGATGAAACCCACTGTCAGTGCTGCGCACGTCTTCTGAAGTGCTTTTACTGAGGTGCGGAGGAAAACACCACAGCTTTTGCCTCTTAACTGTCTAAAGCTGAAGGCTCGGGGTTTAAAATTTTATAATCATATTTTTCTTCTCTAACCTGTTCGCTCCAGGGTCCCCTCACCGTTAGGAATACTACTGCCTGTGGAATATGTCCCCAAATACATAAAGACATTTCTCTCTCTCTGTCTCTGTCTCCCTCTCTCTGTCTCTCTCTCTCTCTCTGTCTGTCTCTCTCTCTCTCTCTCTCTTTCTGTCTCTCTCTTTCTGTCTGTCTCCCTCTCTCTGTCTGTCTGTCTCTCTCTCTCTCTGTCTCTCTCTCTCTCTCCCTCTCTGTGTCTCTCTCTTTCTGTCTCTCTCTCTCTTTCTCTCTTTCTCTGTCTCTCTCTCTCTTTTCTCTCTCTCCCTCTGTCTCTCTCTCTCTCTTTTTCTCCCTCTCTTTCTTTCTTTCTTTCTGTCTCTTTCTCTCTCTGGCACACACACATACCATCTCAATCTCTCTGCCTGTCATCCACATCCACATACACACACTCACACACAATCTCACACATTATAGAAACATGTAAATAATAAGAGGAACTGGGATAAACCATATAGGAAAAGAAATGAGATTTTAAAGGAGCCATATTTAACATTTTTCTTACATTTCATTTTACCCCTTGCAGACTGTTTATAAAGTTCACGAGGTTCATTGTGCCAAAGGCTGTCGTAATTAATTTTTACCCACCACTTTTTCAGCCTGGAGCTGTTTTTGTTACTATGTCTTCATGACACACAAATGGCCTCTCATTCCTATTGGTTGCCCTGTAGAGTCTTTATAGAGACTCATTCAAAGAGTAGTTTGAACTGCTAAGTAGAGAACAAACTGTTGAGTTCAGGCAAATAATATTAATTCATTATTTTTAGAAGGGGTGCAATGATCCATTAAAGTAAAGTGTAAATACTTGTTTCCTTTTTGTTCAAACCAATGTCCCTTGTTTCTTTTGTTTTTAAAGGGAGAGACATGTTTTATCCGCTGACTGCAGTGGACATCACTTTGTATGTGCCTTGTGTGTCTCAGAATGTTGCGATGAACAAAGCTGAACTTGAAGTGGCCAAGCAGCTTGCGTCAGCATCTGTGGTGACCAATCGTATCAACAGAAAGAGGGGTCTTCCTTAAGAGTCACGGACAAAGGCAGGAAGTTCTTTTCAATGCAGTGCTTGGGACTGTGGGTAACATCTTTTTATAAAAACAAGCAAATGGATAGGTTAACTGAAAACAATTGATCTATTGCCAGCTGCTGGGACCTGAACATGAAGCCAAACCCAGCAAAGATTTCTGCAGACAAAACAACACTCCACATCACTTCAGTGAGAATGAGCACGGCTAAACTGCTGTCGGCTGAATTGGCAATGGTATGCAAATGTGTTCATTGTTCTTCCACTATTCATTTCAAATAAGTTTTCACAGCTCATTTTCCAGTTACACATTTGGAGAGCCGTTTTTGAAATTAGCGATGTTTCCAAAAATAATATCCACCCGGCTATTTCCCTTACGATATGGCCCCTTTAAAAATTCAAGAGATAATTGAAAACCCCAAGAAATAATACTAAAGAGACTGGATGGATTCTAAAACAGATGCTTGTCAACTAAACAGAGAGTAAGGCGGCTAGTGGTTTGCACTTACTTCTCAGCAGAACTCAAATCAAAGCTGGAGGCTCTCTCCAGAAGAAGGTTGGAAGAGGAAGAGGAGGTGGTAATAGTGGTGGTGGGTGGTGGTGGTGAGGGTGATTGAGAGGGTGGGTTAGGTAAGCATGGGGGTGCAGGGGTAGGAAATTGGAAAAAGAGGGAGTCGGATTTATTTTCTTGAAAAATTTTTGCATACCTGCAAGAATTGGCACGAGCGCTCCTGCTGACAAGCTTCTGCTTTCACTAGCGCCTTATCTACATTTACAGCGGCCTTCTGGTAGACCTGGCGCGCCCTGCTCACCGTGAGAGAGGACGACCACGAGCTCTTCTTCACCAACTGCGTCGCGTCCAAGCCGAGTGAAGGCACCACCACGGCGCAGGTCTGGCACTTGGCCACGTCGTTGTTGCTCCGTGAGCTTTTCAGCAGCGCCCCCTCCTGGTACGCGTCCAGGAAGTACTGCGACTGTGACTTGTCTGGGTGCCGCCCCATGGTCATGACTCCAGGGGGGCCCGGGGTGTGGCGCAGGGGGCAAACATCTCGCTCTGGCTCGTCGGAGCTCCAGTAGCCGGAGGGAGGTGCCCTCTGCTTGGGTTCCGCTGACTTGCATCGCTCACGACTTTTGCTACGCTTCCGTTGCCGTGGCGTTGGCGTTGGCCCACTCTCCCTGTCTGGACTTGCCTTGCCCCCACCGCCTCCCCCACCATTCACACTACCCTTGCTGTGATGCGGCCCTTCAAGAGAATGCGACTTCGTAAAGAGTTTCTGCACAGAATGAACCAAGTGGCGGATCCGCCCCGGACTGTCGTTGCGTTGCTCCAAAGCAGCCGAGGCCGCGGCTGCTGCTGCACGTTTGTACTGGAGTGTATGGTAACCGTCCCGGGACACAGGAAGCTGCCGATCCAGCTGGTCCAGCAGGTTGACCGGGACACGCTGCTGGCCTTTGGATGCTCCGCCGCCCGTGTAAGGTACCAAGGCACACTCATCCTTCAGCTCATGGCTGGAGTTGTAGTGACGCCGAGGAAATGTCCCGTAAGGCACCACAACACAGTCTGGCTGGTAGGAAGAGCTCCGCCCTGAGTAGTAAGGATGCTCAGGCGGGGGCGGGGCATCGATCTGGCCAATGAGGTAGGGCTTGCGTTCGCCATGGTGACCTAGCGGGTCATAAGAGGATTCGCAGGCCACCACGTGGTGATGACTGCGACTGCCGGACAGGCCTTTCATCATCAGGACAGAGGGTCAGCCGGCCACACCCGGGGTCATTCACACACACTTTGCTGCACTTCGCCAAACTCGCCCAGAACCACCTGCAAAAAGTGCAGAAAAAGAGAGAAATCAACAACACAGACTACATGGCATATCATTACTGTCATAAGAAAACCTTGAATCAAAGTTATGTTTTGTGAAGTAAAAAAACAACTTTTCAAAATGAATCTTGCTCAATTAGTCATGAAATTTAAGCACAATGTCTTTTCAAATGGTATGAAGAAAATGTAATAAGGTAATAAGGTTTTCATATGACAGCACCAATATGCTTTTGTTTAGCAATTACTTGTGTTTCCAGTTCTCTTCCTTTGTTTAATACACATGATTCAGCTTATCAGGTGATGGTCTTTCTTGAACTGGGTCAGATGTGGTACAGCAGGGAAAAAGTGCAAGCCTTCCTAAACTTGGAGGAGGGAATGGCTTTTTTTATATCTATCATGATAAATAAGCAGTTTACAACCTGCTAAATGCAGGTATTTATGAAATATGAGAAAAAAGGAAATATCAAAACAGGGATTCCCTTGGAAAAAATATAGTATAAATGAAGTTCATTTTGTTAAGCATACTTGCGTATAAGTATAATAATAGCAAGTATACGGCACCAGTACTAGAATGTATATGTAATAGTACTTCGGACTAAATTGGACCATTTTTACTTTTATAAAAGTATACTTTATAGACTTTCTTTATATTTATCAGTATAAGTCTACTCCACTATACTATTCTTAAGAATATAAAATGTAGTATATAAAAGTAAACTCCAAGTACACTGCCTAAGTTTTAGTATAAAAGTCCTGTTTGCTAAGGGTTAAGAAATTGACTAACCTGAAAGGGTACCTCCATTCATATGAACAGCTGTGTATCTACAAGCACTGTTAAAAGGATGTCATTCCAGTCCTATTTTATACATCCCATCTGCAGTCTGTGTCTAGTTCTACAGCTTTGATACAAGATCTGCGCTGCCTGTACTTTATCCTTAGCTCTGTCCCTCAGTCACTCTACCCTTCTGACCCAACAATTTTAAATAGAATTCATGGTTTTATACATCTATGCCTGGGAGCGTCGGGGCACAGGGATTTGAAAAGAGGCCCAAAGAATAGAATGTGATCCTGCTTTCCACTTCTGGAGTGGTCTTGCAAGGTATCCATGGTGTCTAGAGATTCCCCTGTTCTTTGTGATGCAAAAATTTTATCTTTCAGCGCTCCTTGTAGCTTTTATCTACTCGTTCTTGGGTTTCTCTGCCCATGTCACTGGAAAGGCTGCTGGCTTGACCAATTTTGGAAAAAGAGCACTCCTAGACCTCTCCACACTTGTTCTCTGGCCAATCCCTGCCACAATCTCTCAGAACATTTTGATTCTCACAAGACTCTGAAGGAGGGTGTCTCTCAGATGGGTTGAGGGGAGGCCTTTCCCCAATAATACAGTAGTCTGACAGTCGCATGCGGTCATCTTTGTCCATGCATGCAAATTATTTCATTGCCATCCCTTGATGCTAATGGTAGCTAACAAGAACATTTTTAGTCTATCACTTGTGAGGACCTGTGTACACTGCAGATACAAAGCTTGGGAAGGTGAGAAGCAAGTCACTGTGGAAAAAATGGAACCGGGGAGGAGTTTACCACTTCAGCACTGCCACAATAAGCCTTGAGATGTGATCGTTATTCCCAGAGAGACTTAGAACCTCGATTTCTTTATATCTCACTTTCCATTTTGAACCTGTGGGAATACATCCCCCTTTACGCTGCACTCTTCTCTCAAGATCTCCCTGCACCACCCCCGCCATGCCCTGCAATCTCCATAAGTAATCGCGCTGGAATGAAGATTGATTTGGCTATTTTCAAAGCAGGCAGGGTGCCAGTTGTGGATAAATTTAGCTGGGGAGGAAAAAAACAAGTACTATCCCATGATCCTGGTGTTGGTGGTGGGGCTGGTGTCAGTTTTGGCGCGGGGGGAGATTGGTGGCTGCACCCTTGATGCTCCTCATTACTGCACTCTGTCAGTCAGACAGCAGCATCCGTTTCGTTTACCCCAGCGCTTTGTCAGCCCCAATCTGGGTAATTGCAGGTGGCAAGACGCTCCTTATTCAGCTGCGCTAATTATGTGACGTCGGAGATGAAGAGGCGCCACTGCTGCAGGAAGAGCGCACTACGGGTGGGAGAGTGTGAAGGGGGAGTAGAGATAGATATAGAAAGAGAGAGAGAGAGAGGGAGAGAGAGAGAGAGAGAGAGAGA
>JBBMFX010000052.1:0-21253 GCA_037832545.1 Rhabdalestes septentrionalis | reverse complement strand
AGAGAGAGAGAGAGAGAGAGAGAGAGAGAGAGAGATAGAGAGAGACACAGGAGACTATAGATGAGCTATAAAAGATCAGACTGCTCAGAAGACGAGAGAGCGAGAGAAGAAACAGAAAGGGAAAGAATCAGAAATAAAATGTGTGTATATCTAAGGGAGGATGAAAAATAAAGAGGAAAGGCAGAGAGAAAGAGAGAAAGAGAAAGAGAAGAAGCAGATTGAAAGAAAGCATTCACTGCACTATATTGTGTGTGGGTGTGCATGTGTATAAGTGTGTTTTTGTGTGTTTGTGCACTTGGGTGAAAGTGCATGTGTTTGTGTGAGTGTGTATATGTGTAAGAGAGTGTGTGAGTGTTTGTGTGTATGGTTGTAAGTGCATGTGTGTGTGTTTGAGTGTGTTTCTCTATGTGTGTGTAAGTGCCTCTGTGTGTGTGTGTGAATGTGTGTGTAAGTGTGTTTGTGTTGTGAGGTGAAGCCGCAGGGTGTGGGATTAAGGACAGTGTCTCTATTCAAAAGTTGTTGGAATGGAACTTTTGTTATATTCTGGCAATTTTTCCGTTCTGCCTTAAATGTTTCCATTACTGTGCAAAAGTCTTGATGCAACTCTTATTTCTTTATGCTTTGCTTTAAATCACATATTTAATGCAAAAATACCTTTTTTCTGCGTGTCAAACTGTCTTATACTTGGCATAACTGATAGGTTAAATGAAAGAAATAGGAACAAATGTTTCACCGCAACAGGCCGCCTGATCACATGGAATCATCTGCTCCTGTTTCTTCACCGGTTCAGGACTTCAGTTGGATGTCATTTTTTCTGCTTGTTCTGTTTGTTAAGACTCTGTGCATCTTAAAAAACAAAAAATTAGTCAGGCTCAGAGACTGGACTGAAAATGAGAGTGTTTGAAAGTGGAGAACTGTTCCTCAAGAATACATTAAAATACAAGAAAGTTTGGATATTTGGAAGCAAAATATGGAGTAATGAGGGGTCAATATTTTATCACATTATTATACACATAAAAATTTATGGTCAAAATAAAACTTACAAAATATGGCAAAAAAGTGTCCTTTTAAAAAGCATTTCTTACAGAATTCTTTGGGATTGCGCCACTTCTTATGTAAGGAATTTTGAAGAAGTCACTTAATATTATAGTAATGGACTATTGTTTGGGTTGAAATGATTCATTGCAGAGGCTCTTCAATTTCTTTGCAGTAGTGGTGAATGCAACTGAACGTCTCCAACACAAATACAGCTGCTTTATTCACTATCAACCCCCAGTGAAGCTCCATGTGTCTCTGAGTGATTATATGAATGCTAATGCTGGTAAAATAGGGGAGAATTTGAACTAAATTAATTGTATTTCTTAGACTATTTTGCCTCAAGATGCTCTGCCTGTATCCCTCCACCATTTATAGATTTAGCTTTAGGACCAAAAATATCTCAAAACTACGTCTCTGGCATCAGAAGAGGCAACCATTACCATTAAATGATAGAATAACTTTTAGAGGGTGACGTCTGGTTCCCTTTATCACCAAAGTGAATGATTTTGACAAACCAGTGGGTTTCTCCAGAATGGGACGTTTCATGCCAAATCTGCTCTGAACCTCACTGTTTACATCTTGGCCACTTAATCAGGCAGGAATTTTGCAAAGCTGATGGAATTCCCCTTTACATACAAACCATACGGCCTCCTTCTGTGGAGATCATATAACATCAAACGAGCGCCTGGATTATAACATGGAAGAGGGTTTCAGGCCGACTAAACTTCTGTTTAAAAAAACACACGGACTTTATGCATAACGAAACATCTTATACACGTCTGTCTTTCTTTCTCCTGTGGAAGAACATGGGCTGAGCATTGGGTTTCAGACCGAAATGTGAAAACCAGACTGACATACTGAACAAAAAGCGCTCTGTGGTTACGGCTAATGTCTTTAGCAGCGAGTCAGAAGGTGCAGCTCAGTGGAGTGTTATGACCGAAAGTGTGTAATTCGAGATCCTGATGCTGGTGTGGATGTGTTTTTCTCAAAGGCTGGAATCTAGAGCAACTTAGGAGGACTCAGTCTTTAGGTTTTATGATGTTTGTCCATAAATTATATCAATAAAAGTCCACAAATGGTTGAATAGGAAATATTAGTCTGTAAACAAGCTCAAAACTGTTCCCACACACTAGAATAGCAGGTATCTGTCTCAATAAACACTCCTGTTCACTATAAAATGGCATCTTGTTCCATTAACAACCTCAATAAAACACATCTATACACTAAAGGAGGAGATTTTAGTCCATAAATAACCTCAGTAAAAGTCCACAAATGGTCGAATATGAAATATTAATCCATAAATAACCTCAATTAATGGTCCCACATGCTAAAGTAGCAGATCGTAGCCTATAAATACACCCATACACTAGAATTGGAGATAATAACCCATTATCAACCTCAGTAAACACTCCTGCACACAGGAATAGCAGATAGTAGCCCATTAACAGTTTCGCTAAACATTAGTGTACATTTAACATGAAATAATGGTCCATAAACGACCTCAGTAATCACTTCTATGCACACAAATAGAAAATAAATAAATACATTCACTAGACCAGGAGATATTAATCTGTAAATAACCTCAATAAAATCCCCTATACACTAAAATAGCAGATATTAGTTCTCTAATAACCACAATTAATGTCTCTATACATTAGAACAGGACATATTAATCCAGAAAATCCTTGGATAAAACCTCCTCCACACTGAAATACACTCAGAAAAATGAATCATGGCATAGTTTATTTGTAGGTCATTGCATCTATTTGGTTTTATTTAAATTACATTTTTAGTATTTAGTTCAAGAGTAGATTTGGGGAGGTGGACGGAGTTTGTGCACTGCTTTATGAAATTTATTCAAATACAAATACAAATACGAATACAAATACATTTCCTCTTTCAACAAGTACAAGTACAGATACAAATAGTGGCAGCTATTTATGTGCAATTGAAATACATAAATCCTTGGAAAAAAGAGTGTAGAAAAAATAAGTCTATAAATGATACCAATAAAAATTCCTTTATACTAAAATAGGTGACACATAGAACATATTAATCCATAACCTGCCTTGAGATTTAAAAATAATCACTAATCACTCATAGAAAAGTTTGCTCAGAGAAGACACCAGTTCATCAAAAGGTCTCTCGTGCAACTAAGACAGACTGATGCTCCAAAGACAACACAGAGTGTGGTTCTGTCTATGGGGGTTAAAGGAGGTCTGATGATTAAGAGCTGGCGACCTGTTGCTTCCCCCGTCTCTTCGAGAGGCACTAGCCGTGTTCCTGATCTGACAGCGCGAGAACGTGGCGCATATCAGCAGCAGGCACCTGGCTGACCTTTTCCTCAGTCCGCGGTTTTCTTCAGAGCTCGTTACGCTGGATATGGCTTGTTACTGTGACAAGCACTGGACGCTTATCCCCCACCAATTAGCATGGGGCTAAGTGCAGGCCCAACTCTCACACACTCACCTCAAAGTGAGTGGAGGGGTCCGGTAATCTCTAACTGACTTGCTTGTGTTGTTTCTGAAACCGTGGATAACTCACAAACCATGTGACTCACTGTGATGTAAAAAGACAGACTAAGAAAAATCACTTGGAAAAAATGTGTTACCGATAAACTACTCAATTACTGACCTCAATAAATCCTTATTTCCAGTAGAATGGGAGACATTAATCCGTTAGAGTCTCCAATAAAAGCTCCTATACAGTAGAATGTGAGATAGTAGTCCATTAACGACCTCAACAACACTTATATACACTAGATTAGGAGATATTAGCCCATAAAACACCTCACTAAAGGCTCCAATATACTAAAACAGGAGATATTAGTCTATAATTGCCTGAATAAACTATCTTCTATAGTAGAACTGGAGTCTAGTAATGACCTCAATAAAGGCTCTTAAACACTGGAATAAGAGATGTTAGTCAAATAATGACCTTGGTAATCGCAATCAAAACAAAACACCAGTTAACACTCCCCCACACTAGAACTGGGGATATTAGTTCATAAACACCTCAATGAGGCTCCGATATTTCTGAATAGGAGAGAACAGGAGATATTAGTCTGTTGATTACCTAAATAAATGTGCCTATATTAGAATAGGAATTATTAGTCCATAAACCAGCTCAGTAAAAGCTTCCCTTCACTAAAATATGAGGTCTTAGTTTGTTAACAACCTCAATAAATATGATTTGCCTGGGGGGAAAGTCTGATTTTTCTCTGAACTATTGCTTTAAATGGGCAATCCAAACGCTGTCCTGAGGGGAAACTGCTGTTTTTCAGCTTTCAGAGCTCGGCCATAGCCCCCCGCTGCTGGACCACCTCCTCCATCCGAGCGCTGTGAGGAGGCAGCCTGTCCCTCTGATCCCGAGCCCACTCCCCCCACCACCCACTGGCTGACGAGCTTAGCAGCTGCAGGCCGAGCAGCAGGGACCCCCAGATTTCATCCATAACACCACACATGTGAGCACGTCAGGCTCATATGAGGCCCCTCGGGGCCGGACAGAGCTAATGACGGACAGACTGACTGTCAGAAAACACCCTGCTGCACAGAAGTTTGGTCACGGTTCGTTTACTAATTTGCAGAACTGATTCAAAGCCTAAACGCCCGTTTTTCCACCCATTTCCTTCATGTGAATGGCTACATATTGCACAAGCTGCATTTACGACTGGATGAGGTGGATGAGCTGGTTTATGGCAGAAGGAAAAGCACATAAAAAGTGATGGGAAAAGTTCCAAAGCAAACTTGATGAAGATTATCTGCCCATGTAGAATCGGAGATCTATAAACAACTTCAATAATACTCCAATACACTAGCATAGGAGAGATTAGTCAATAAACCATCCCAGGAAATGTTGCCATTTATCAGAATGAGATATTAGTCCATACACTGGCTCAATAAATTTCCCTGTACACAAGAATGGGTGATATTATTTCATAAACACCTCAATAAACACACTTGTGCACTAAAAAAGAAGATATTAGTTCATATATAACCTCAGTAAAGACTCCTATACAATACAAGGAGATATCAGTCCATAAAGGACCTTAATAAATGCTTCTGTACACTACAATCTCAATAAATATCCATGTTCTTTAGAATTGGAGATATTCGTCCATAGACACCTCACTAAATGCTCCTATACAATGGAATAGGAGATCCTAGTCCTTAAAATACTCAGTTAACCATCCTACGCACTTGGAAATGGGATATCAAACCATAAATAAGTCCATAAACAGCCTGAACGATAACTGCTCAGTCCATACTAATGTCACAGGTTCCCAGAGCCTGTCCTGGGGTGTAAAGGTGTGAGGCAGGGACCCTAGGTGAGGCGCCAGCCTACCACAGGACACACACACACCAATGGTCAATTTTTAAACCCCAATTCACCTGACACACATGTCTTTGGATTGTGGGAGAAACCGGAGAGCCCGGAGGAAACCCAAGCCAACACAAGGAGAACATGCATCATTTTTAACCCATTCACCAAATGAGGCACCACTGAGGGGCACTTGGGGAGAAGTGTGTGGGGATGGTACCTTGATCAAGAGCAGCTCATTCATGACACTACCAGTTGGGATTTGAACCCACAACCTTCTGATTGCAGGGCCAACGTCCTAACCGCTAGGCCACCAGCTGAAAAACATGATTTTCCTCCACCCACTTCCAGGAGGACATTAATGGGAAGGTGGTTGCACCATCCCATGTTTCAAGAATGGTAATCTTGCATGACACCAGTACAATACTGGCACAAATCTATGAGTTGTTAATGGATTAATTTGAAGTTTAATTAAATCTGAGAACATTTGCAAGGAAAACTTGTTTTAGTTAGAGACAGTGCCACCCAAATACTGCCCCCTTCAGCGTGATGTCAGCGCGCATCACTGAGTCTCTATTTTCCACTGAAGCCCTCAGGCAGAATCAGTCAGAGGCTCCTGGAGTCTATTTCAGCTCGAGTTCACCCCACTGACCAAAGTCTACGAGCAGTGAATGACTAATAGAATCATTTTAATTAGCGGCGCTTGGCCACCTGGGTGTAATCAGAGACTAATTTAGATTTCTTCATGATGAAGTCATTGTGATAATTAGAGACAATGTTTCTTTATTTCCGCGCATAATAGAATACTCAGTTAGGGCCGTAGGGGGAATGAAGAAAAAATGCTTTTAATGATGAAGGATTGCTGATATGAAGATCATTCTGCAATTTAACCGTCGACCACTCTAAGCAACAAATGCACCCCCCACCCACCCAAACACACTGAAAAAATAATATAACTTTTTTAATGAGAAATAAAGAACTGTTTTTAGTGGTTTAATGGGAGTGGGTATGGGAGTGGTGCCACTGATGCTGAATGGGTTTGGGACTTCATATCTTTTCAACTAAGAGGCCTGTTTCTTTCATGTCACTTTTACATTAAAAGGGACATGTTATGCAAAACTCACTTAAGTTATAATAGATCTATGGGATATACGAAACATGTCCATTAAGTTCTTTGCACAAAATCACTCTCACATAAAGAGATCTCACCAGCTCTATTCTTGACAGTTTCTGACCAGTTATTGCAAGTAAGCTGTTGCTGGCCACGCCCCTCCAAACCCATGCTAACGCTGCACGTTTAACACGTGAAAAAGAATGTTTGACCCTGAGTACTTAGGTGAACACAACACTTCATGAGTGTCTTGCCTTTGCCTGTAGCCATAGTGCTCTGCGTCTAATGTATGCTCGTAAAACCATCAGACAAAAACGGCAGATCTTCAACTTATCTAGTGGAGGCAGCTTGGTTCTATGCAAATGTTCATATTCTGCCATCACAATAGGTGAGCTATCCCAAAGGCTCATTGAAGCATTTGATCTGTAAAATCTTTCAAGTTTTTGTAAAACACTATGAAACACAAAGTAAACATTATTATTTAGGAAGTATGGGCTTTTCACAGTACTATTCAAAAAGTGTATGGCAGTTCTGTATAGACACACCTGCCCACATGGCAACACCACCACCACCAGTGTCTGATGCATAGCGCTCTCCTTGACATCTCCAACACTGTTGGTGGACATCATTACTGCTCAACGTGAATCAACTTTAATAAGCGAACTGCAAAGAAGCACACTGGTCCCTCCTCCAGCTTAAATGCTCCCTGGCCCACGCAAAATTACGCCTGTGTCTGGTGGTGTGGGCAGGTTTCAAATGGTCTGATGAGACACCTCTCACCTCCCTTAAATGTGCCTGGGGTTAATTGACATTCCTCATCTGGTTCCGCAGGACACAATGGAGCTGTCATCAGTGTGGGATGTGACAAAGGATGTCCACTTCTATGCCTTTCTGTGACTCTTCCATTCTCTGTATCTCTGTTGCAACCTGCTGATTACACTCTGTGACACTCTTAGCTCGGTGATCACTTCTGTCTGAGAACATCCTGTTTGAAGCCTTGCAATAGTGAGATACTGTTGATCAATTGTCAGGTGTCGTGTTGGTCACCTAACTTGTCAGAGAACAGCAAGTTGTGTAAAAAGTACTGAAACATTGAACAGTTGGACATTCAAACATTTGGGGAAGGCCACATTAAGTTCACATGTAAAGGTTTAGTGCATTTTAGCCGAATATCCCTAATGTTTTGTATATGTCAGGTGAATTGGGGATTCTAAGCCAGAAAGAGAGAAAGCCAGAGAGAGAGAGAGAAAGCCAGAGAGAAAGCCAGAGGGAATGAGAGAGAGTGAAAGCCAGAGAGAGAGCGGGAGAGAGAGAGAGGAAGAGAGAGAAAGCCAGAGAGAGGGAGAAAGCCATAGAGAGAGATAGACTGAATGAGGCACAACACATTTCAGCCAATGTACATATCTCAGTTTTAAAGGTACATTCACAAAAACAGCCAATTTAATTCCAAGAGATAAAGGAAGGTTAGGAAATGATCATGTCTGAATAAAGTATGATGTCACAAATGTCATACGTGGACCTCTGATATCAGTATGGGCTGTAAAGAGTAAATGACTTGGGCACTTTAAATCAACCACTGAATCATTCATGTCATTTCTTCGGTTCTCCCAGTGTCTGTAAGCTTCATAAACAGTCCTGTCTGGCTGTATGATCTGCATTCACATTGCTCCCTAGAGTTCCATACTGGGGGGAAATGTGGAAGTCCTTCATTCTGCACTGAAAAATGTACTTCTAGGTTTTTTACATGCAAATACTGATCAATGTTTGTCCAAGTGTAGAGTGTAAAAACTGTGATTTGGTTTTATTTGGACAATATCTGGCTGTGAGACATGTGTATGTAGGCTTTCATTCCTGTGATGTTAAATCTTTCTTAAAAAACATTTAGATTCCGACCAATTTTATCTGACTGAAGGAAGATTTCCTTTCATATTCAAAGCATTCATTGGTCTTACAACAAGGCTAATATTTGTTACCCTCTGAACTGAAATCAGTACATTACAATAAACTAAGTTTTTCATCAACTTACAAATACAGACAGATGCACTAAATGGAAAAACGTATTGGGGCACGTCTTAATTATTGAATTCAGGTGGTCCCTTACTTCCAGGGAAGGGCAACCTTTCAGACAACGCCATGTTTCCAACTTTGGGGAAGAACCTTTTCTATTCCAGCATGACTGTGTCCCAGTGCAATAATTAGGTGTCACATGAAACCCTCTTAAGGGTTTCCGAAGATGGAATGTAGGTGACGTCACAGCGGGTTTCCATGCAGAGTGATTTATTTACAGAAAAGACAAATACAAAAACAACCAAATAATAAAAGGGAGAAAGTTGAGGCTGATGGAGAAGATGAGGAAGGTGAGACGATGAAGGGAAACAAACATTAGTGAAAAGACATTAAAGAGAACTCGACGCTGCATAGGAGAGGTATCTTAATATAGTCTCCATCATTAGGTTGATTATTCCCAGCTGCGTCCATACCCATAGTTCGGCGGTGCCCCCCTGTGGCCGTTGTCAGAACCATGACAGTACCCCCCCTAACCCCCCCTCCAAGGCGCAACCCTGGAGCGCCAAAAACAGTCACCTGGCCCGCCAGTCACTAGAAGGGAGGGGGGTCGAGGGCAAGCACCAAAAAATTGCCAGGGAGGTGCAGGATGAGGAGGCGTGGGAGGCCATCTCCCAGTTGGAGGAGACTCCACGATTGAATTCACACTAGTCTGACACCGCTGGAGGAGGAGGAGAAGGGGCGTCTTCTGACGCCACTGGAGGAGGAGAAGACGGGGCATCTTCCGACGCCCCTGGAGGAGGAGGAGACAGGGTGTCTTCCGACGCTGCTGGAGGAGGAGGAGACGGGGCGTCTTCCGATGCCGCTGGAGGAGGAGGAGACGGGGCGTCTTCCGATGCTGTTCGAGGAGGAGACAGGACGGCCAAGTTGGTACGGTCGGACAGGACTCTGGAAGCAGGTCAAGATCGGGTATCAGCATGGGGTCAGGTCCTTGAAGAGTTAACACCGGCCCAGGTTCTGGTGCAGAGGAACCCAGTCCTGGTTCTGGGTCTGGAGCAGGAGCAATAGAACCCGTCCCTAGTTCTGTGTCTAGAGGCAGGAGCTGAGGGGCCCGTCCCTGGTTCTGGGTCTGGAGGCCCGTCCCTGGTTCTGGGTCTGGAGCAGGAGCTAAGGGGCCCGTCCCTGGTTCTGGGTCTGGAGCAGGAGCTGAGGGGTCCGTCCCTGGTTCTGGGTCTGGAGCAGGAGCTGAGGGGTCCGTCCCTGGTTCTGGGTCTGGAGCAGGAGCAGTGGCACCGGACCCTGGTCGCGGGTCTGGAGTGACGCGGCTGGTCTGGCGGCTGGCAGCCCGGATGCGGTGGTCGGGACGGCTGGCGGCAAACAAACATTAGTGAAAAGACATTAAAGAGAACTCGACGCAGCATGGGAGAGTTATCTTAATATAGTCTCCATCTTTAGGTTGATTACTCCCAGCTGCGTCCATACCCATAGTTCTGCGGTTCCCCCCTGTGGCCGTTGTCAGACCCATGACATTAGGCTCCATAAAGACATGGTTGGACTGAGATAAATGCTCTACAGAACAAATGGACGAAAATTCCCACAGAAACTCCAAACTCTTGTGGAAAGCCTTCCATGAATAGTGGAAGCTGTAATAGCTGCAGAGTTATTTTTAATAACTCCATATTAAAAACAATGTATTTAACTAGCGTGATAAACAAATATGTTATTTTTGAGTCTGTTGAGTAGTGATGGAAGAGCAAATGGTAGAACAGAGTTTCTATTTTCAACTAAATTCATAAAGTAGATAATAATAAAAGTTAGAAAAAAACAGCTATGAGAATAAATAGAGGGAAAAATACAACCGCGATGAGACATGCTAAACGAAGAACAAAAAGCGAGGTAAGTACTCTTGGAAATGAGACAAAAGGAACGATAAAAAAAGATATAAAGCTGCATGATCTTGAAAAACAAACACAAGAACTACAGGAAGAGCAGGAACTTAAAAAATAAATGAAAGAGACAAAGGAAGGCTAGGAAATGTGAGGGACCTTAAGGCAAGGAGCAGAAAGAAAAGAGAGCTAAGAAATGTGAAAGGGAAGAAGGGCGCAAGGGGACGATGGAATGAGCAAATGAAGAGGGGGAGAAAGAGAAAAAAGGATACTTAAAGTAAGAGGAGAAGGAATGACCAGAGGGTGAAAGAAACAAACTAATCCAACATATAAACCTGAGTGAGTGCACACATGAAACGAATGAGTAAAGTTCCCATTTTCCACATCACAGCACACAGTGTGAAATGTTCCTCTGCATTAAACCCATTCACCAAGTGAAGCAGGGGGCAGCCATGAACACAGCACCCAGGGAGCAGTGTGTGGGGACAGTACATTGCTCAGGGTACCAGAGACTCGAATCCACAACCTTCTGATTGCAGGGGCAACTCCCTAAATACTAGACCACCAGGGAGTATTAACACTTTAAGCGCCGTTTTTTTAAAAATACTGGATTTTTACATCAATATTTCAAAACCTTGTGGCTCACAATGGGTTAAAGATAGAGACTTATTGTACATTAGAAAAATGTTGGGCATGACCTGAAGTTTATGTAGGGTATAAATATTTTCATCTAATTTGCATATTATGACATCATGAAGTGGCAGACATCTTACATTTCATTATATTCAGGAAACAGCTGATATTGAACTGATGTTTGGAAGTTATTTTCTTTCTTTTTATCTTTTTGTCTTTTTATCCTCATTCATTATGATCAGGAAAGAGGAAACCAACAATACAACAGAAGAAAGTAACAAGACATTGCTATATTATCATATCAAGACGGCATCATGACTGACACAGACTGTATTTAAAAATATCATGTAATGTAGCATTTGTATTCCCTACCACTAGTTGGCAGACATGTATTACTTTGATTCAAGAAGAAAATTTTGAGCAGCGAGAGAGTAGACTTCTGTTTTCAGTGTGTAAGCATGTGGGATTTGTGGTGGGAAAAAACGTCAAAGTTGTCCGTTGATGATGTCCTGTGAATTATATTCGCCGGTTCTGAATCTGAAGAGGAAGATTTGCCTTTTGTACTGGGAGACATACGGCTCTTTGAGGTGCCGGGACGCTCAGCTCGCTCACGCCGGGCGGGGCTGCTTGTTGAGCGGCGACACAGCTCACTCACTTCTGCCGATTGGAGCACGAATTTCTTGTGCGTCTCCCAGTACAAAAGGCAAATCTTCCCCTTCAGATTCAGAATCGCGAATATTATTTGCAGGACATATTCAACGGACAACTTTTTTTTGTCCTAAGTTATCTAAAATTCCACATGCTTACATGCACTGAGAACATGCTTTCTCTGCTCCCGCGTCAATGACACAAGGCTCGTTTCAACCGACTTTTACTCAAAACTTTGAATAGGATGATGGCGAAATTTTCGTCTTGAATCAAAGTACTACATGTCTGCTAACTAGTGGTAGTGAATACAAATGCTACATTACACGATATTTGTAAATACAGTCTGTTTAATCATGAATATGTCTTGTCGCAATTCTGCGACTTTGGCGCTTAAAGGGTTAAGGTTTTAAGATGAAAATGCAGAAAATAGCAAAGAATGGTCTCATGGTGTCCCCAGGTACATTCAGAAGAGAATTTGGACGGAATCGCAGAGCTGAAGTCGTGACTGAACGTTAGTGAAGTTTAACCCATTAGTGCGTTGAATCACATGGATGCCCTGACTAACTATCTTCCATTGAAATGAACTGTCACACCGGTGTTTTTGTTTCAGTGTCTTTTAACACTGAACATTCTAATGTGTTGTAATTACTGAGCAACACTCCCGGTTAATTCAGAATTACAGTCAATACCCCGTCCTCTTCATTTTTATACTTTTATACATCTGACTGCCCATCAATAACTTAATCTCAATCAACCAAAGCACAGTTTGCATCATGCTATTTGAGTAAAATAGGTCCAGCTCAAAACTAAAGACTCCGACATCAAACACCAAGTATGTCGTGGCTGATTGACTCCATTATGAGCAAGTTAGGAGGAAAATTTTCTAAATGTGTTTTTATCCTTCAACTGGATTCCTTTTAGGAGCTTGCTATTAATAGCCGTGCCTCGCTTTCTGTTCGCTAATGTACTTCTTTTCCTGCAGGCGCAGATAGAAATGAACTATTTTACATCACTACAATAAAGGGGACTGAAGCTTCACCCACATTGTGGATCCCCCCCACCACCCCTTCATTCTCATCTCTGATCTGTCGTTTTGAGTCGAGAGACATCAAAGGATCTCATCAACAAATGGCAGCGCAAAAGACCTACATGAAACGGCGAATGTAGACGAACCTGCTGATTAGAATTGCATTTTGTGTGTTTTCTAATTGGGCCTGTTGCCAGCCCCCCTGTCTGCTCGCTGCTTGTGCTGGGACTGGGATTCCCATTACGAATTCAAGCGCTGCCATCGCTAACTTAATTACGCATAAGATACACACACGCGCGCAGTTGCACAATTAGAGTCCGATGTGTGTGTGCCCACGTTTGCCCCACGGTGGAGGGTCCTCCAGGACATGAACAAAGACAAGTGGCGGGGCTTTGTAGGTTATTTTTTTGTCAGGCGGCAGAATAAATATGCACCCTTAAATATACATGTTCTCAAGCGGCTCCTGGCGGTTCCAATAACTAGTATGGAACAGTGCATGGATGGTTGAAGAGGTTTCAAAATGTTCCTCATCGCAGACGTTAGAAAGCTATTCAACCCACTGGGATCCGAGCATTCTATTATTATTTTGTGGTAATGCTATTATTTTGAGTGCTACTCAGGGGTGTCGGAAGCATTTTTAATGTTTGGACGGGGATGGGGTTGCTGCATGCATGAAAATCTCATCCTTTTAGTGGGTGGGGGTGTTTGGAAACCCCTGTTGAATCTTGAATCCTGAATCTTTCATGAAAGAATCCATTCCATTTAATCTATAGAAGAACCTACACCACTGGAAATCAGCTCTGGTTTTCCTCCAACTCACCGCAGTCAAGTGAAGTGAATCATCAGTGCAGAGACAGGCTGCACAGATTTCCAGTGGTGTTTATTCATCTACCGATTGAGTGGAATAGATACTTTCGAGAAAGATTCAAGATTCAACAGCATTGGTGAACTAATAATTTATGTTAAATGTGGGGGGGTCCAAACTAGTAACACATGCCTCTCTGGTTGAATGGCAACGACGCCCAGGTACATCTGGAGAAAAGGGGTCAAAGGGTTATTCCATTGCTCAGAGCTGCCAGTTAGAAACTAAGCTTGTGATTGGTCAACAGACTCAACTTAACTCAAGGCATCGCATGATTCTCGGAGCAATGGAATAACCCATTAGACAGCTGTTTACCTAACCTAAAATGTATCAGTACTCACAGATGTGTAGTGTTGGGTTTTATGATTCTATATTCTTTTTGTGAAGGAATGCTCAAAACTGAATTACATAACTTCCAGAAAGCATTTGATTGCACCCGAGCCATCACTGGATGTTACCAAAAAGTCTGCCATTGCAGGTTTTAGCATTTTTGACAAAGAACGTTGTAGAAAACCACATTTAAAGCAATTAGGTACTTTTTAATGCGTGCAAAATATGTCTGTAAAAAATGTTTTTCTTCAGATCTTCGGTTGGTTGCACTTAATGTACCGTCGGTTTATGAAGTTTGTTTAAGAGGCGCCAGAGGGGAATTCGGAGAGAACAACCATCTCTCACAGTTAGCAGCCCTTTCATAGCCATACACATTGGATGCCTTACCTTTAGATACAAATTTTTGAATATTAAATAAATCTTTTTTTTTTTTAAACCTAAGTTGATGCAGGCAATTTTGGTGCAGGGTCTTAAACTTGACATCCTCAACATTGGGTCAATTGCCAAATGTCATTCAGAGTGGTTTAGTGTGAAAACGTTTAAATTCTGGATTATTTAACAACAAAACTGAGAGCAAACAGCTCAGTATTGAACACTCACTGTTGAAGGCAACCTTAAACATTGTCGAGGTTAGGATTACTGTAAAATCTGTATTAGATAAGAACAAACATAGAACAAACAAAGATAAAGACCGTATGATGAAGGTGATGAGTTCCCAATTGTGGCATCAGAGTTCTGACACCAAAGTGTGGAATGAACCATCAGATCTCCTGAGACCCTCACTGTCTTCAAACAAAGACTGAAGACTCTCCTCTACACTGAATACTGAGGAGAACATCTACATGTTCAACACAAACCCTACAAATTTTTTTTTATATGTGTGTGATCTGATTGGTCCCTTTTGGACTACCATGTTCTCTGGTAGAATCTTTGTCTTCTAGTAGCTCTTAATTTGAATTTCAGGTTAACTTGAATGAGAGACATGTTTTCTTGTGGATTATAACACACTGATGTACGTTGCTCTGGAACAGAGCGTCTGCCAAATGCTGAAAATATGAATGTAACCGTAAATGGTGGTTTATAGAACACAAGTTTGGTTCATGATCTTCTCAGCCACTGCATATATGTGTCTAGGAAATGGTTCAGCTAATGTACTCCAGTCACAATGGACTGTTTATGATGCTCGATAAGATTCAATGTGTCATCATCAACAACTGCAAACACATGCAGTCAGATGAAATATCATACACTAACAATAACACATGATAACGATACCACACAGTAACAATACCCCTTAGTCACAATGCACTATGACAGCCCCACAATAACAATACAACAAAATACTAATACACAACAACACTACCACATAATAATACCTGATAAAACAGCACACATTAACAGTACACAATTACAATATCTCACAGTATCAATTCACAACAACAACACTCAATAACATTACACTAACACAATAACAATAGACACTAAAAATAGATACTAACATTACACCACAATTACAATCCCACAAACTAACAATACACAATTACAATCCAACACAATATCAACACACAGTAACAATACACACTAACATTACACTAACAGTGCCACACACTAACAGTACACACAATAGCAATAAACAGGTACAATACAACACAATACCAACACACGGTAACAACAGAAACTAATAATATCACACAATTACAATACCAAACAATAACAATACACACTTACAATACAACACAATAACAATACACACTGACAATGCAACAAAATAAGCATATGCAGTAACAATATACACTAACAATACCACTCACTAACAATACTGCACACTAAAAATACACAATTACAACACAATAAAAATACACACTACCATTACACTAACAGTGCCACACACTAACATAATAAACATGATAACAATGCACACTAACAATACCACACACTTACAATACCACAATCAAACAATACACAATTAAAATACCAGTCAATAACAATACACACTAACAATACCACACACTTACAATACCGCACACTAACAATACACAATTACAGTACAACACACTAACAATACACAATTAAAATACCAGTCAATAACAATACACACTAACAATACCACACACTTATAATACCACACACTAACAAAACACAATTAAAATACCACTCAATAACAATTTACACTAACAATACCACACACTTACAATACCACTCACTAACAATACACAATTAAAATACCACTCAATAACAATACATGTAGACACTAACAATACCACACAATTACAACACAATAACAATACACTCTAACAATAGACACTAACAATACCCCACACTTACAGCCCCACACAAAAACAATACACAATTAAAATACTGCTCAATAACAATACACAAAAACAATACACAGGACAATATAAACATTAAAAACAATCTGAATGCCCCTAGTGTGTTTGTAGATGTGACACAAAAGAAGCTGCTTGCCTTATCCTGCATTCATAGCATATTCCATGAAGTAAATGCTTACTGTCCACATAACCGTTGCAGGTTTCTGCTGCTGTTTGGACTGCAAGTGTGAAACGGCTCTGAGTGACAGCAGTAAATTCTGTCTCATTAGGCCTCGGTGCTTATCCGATCTGCTGCCGTTTGCTTATTTGATTTGCTGAAGGTGATACTGTCTCCTTGAAATTGCAGCGAGCTCCGACACAGCTGTTTGATAAAGAGTGTTTAAAGCCACACATCGGAACGGAGAAGGAAGGTGACGGATCTTACATTCTGAATTTTGATTCATAAATGTGCTACTTAGCCATAAATAAATTGTTCATTTTGTTGTTGGCAGTCACCAACCGGAGGAGAGTAGCCATGGCGTTACTGCCGATAACAAACAACCTTGAGCATTTTTTGCTAAAAGCAGTGTTTCTATACAGAACCCTGACAACACCAAGATCCATCTGAATGCTGAACATGATTGTTTGCCTGGTTAACCTGTCACACATTTGTGAGCTCATTTTGCAAGCGTAATCAGGTATAACATTAAAAGTGGCATATTGTTGTGCAGGTCCCCCTCATTCCCAACAAAACTGTTCAGAACCACAAGATCCTTTAAGTCTTGTAAGTTGTGAGGTTTGACCTAGTTTGTCCAGCACGTAACACAGAGGCACCTTGAACATTATGTGATGATCCTGAAAGGGTTCCTGTACTGTGTTTTCAGTGTGAGATGTACAGCATTGCCATTAAGGGCTGAACTTTATCTGTCAAAGTCCACAGGAATGCAGGACCTACATTTTCCCAGCAGATCATTGTTTAGGGCATCACACTGTCTCCATTGCCTTGTGTTCTTCTCATATTTTTCACAACCTGGTGCATGCACCCACCCCCTAGGTCACGTTCCTCCTTTGCTCCGTTGTCCAGCTCCAGTGTTAATTGTAAGATATTTTGGTGGTGGGCACAGGCAATCAAATCTTAACACTCATCCATTTTTCCAACCTCAAACACGTCAACACATCACATTCACTCACTACTCAATATAAATATAAACTCCCTTGACAGAGGATTCTGGAACCCATGGGCGTTGTCTCCATTCAATCAGAGAGGGATTTGGACCCCCCCACATTTAACATAAATAATTAGTTCGCCAGCGCTGTTGAATCTTGAATCTTTCTGAAAGAATCCACTCCACTAAACCAATAGAAGGACACACCACTGGAAATCCAAGCAGCCTGTCTGTGGACTGATGATTCACTTCTGTTACATGCGGTGAGTTGGAGGAAAACCTGGAGCGGATTTCCAGTGGTGTGTGTTCTTCTATCGATTAAGTGGAATGGATTGTTTCGCGAAAGATTCAGGATTCAACAGGGGTTTCCAAACACCCCCACCCCCTAAAACTGGGCTAGGCAATTAATTTCTACAGGGGGGCACATTAAACATCTGAACTGTGTTGGAGGGCCAAACCCACCATAACTTAAACATAATTCAGCTCAATATGAATTTTCTCCCAATGTAAAAAACATTTTATATTTTAATAAGCTGCTACTGATACTCAGAGGTATAAAAATATTCAGTTTTTATATTTATGTAAATGTATTAATTGTGGTACAGGTTGAAGAGTACAGAATTCTATAAAAGTAATTTTTTAGATTTAGATTCAGATTTGGCAGGAAACAACACTCACTGTAAGACCTGAATTATGTCAATCGCAAACATCATAATAAGAAAACAAAACAGCCAACAATACAAATATTAATTCCATAAATTGCTAGAAAATTCAACTGTGAAACAATCTAAGAGCAAATGTAAAACCGCCCTGCGACTTCACAGCCCGAGACCTGGATGAGACGCCAATCTTCGGTGGGCCGGATTAAAAAGTCCAACGGGCCGTAGTCTGCCCACCCCTGCCCTAAAAAAAACGAGACTTTGCACACAGCAGCAACCCCGCCCCCAATCTATCCCCACCCCCGCGCATCCCCCTCACATTAACAATGCTTTTGACGCCCCTGCTGGAACCAGATCATCAATGTGCTCTGAGTTGAATTACTGAAAATACTGATATCAACACACACGAAGTTCACCCTTCATTGAGACGCTGTTTCCTAATGGCAGTATACTTTTTCAGCAGGAACCGTTTGCCCCAACACTGCAAACACTGAGCACTGCAAACACTTTCATGAGCGTTACAGAGTTCAAGGTGCAGATCCAAAGACTTTCAGATGTCTTGACCAGACCATGCACTATTTTGTGTGAACAAGGGGGACCAGGACACTATTAGGCAAGTTTTAATGTTATGGCAGATCAGTATGGAGAAACTGGATCAAAGTAAATGGGGCTACTTTGAAGAACCTGACATGGAAGATGGTCTACACAATGACATAGGTGTTACTGAGGCCTATTCAAATGTGGGCTTCTATACAGACAGAGTTTATTTGCATTAAAACACCAATCTGAGTCAGGAGAGCCTACAGTGCGGTGTTGGATTAAATCAGTGCCTTGAAAAGATGTTTTAGTCTTTTTCTAGGTGGCTCTTCGCTCTGTGCTTTGTAGCTTATGTAGCATGATGGATTAATCTCTCTCTCTCTCTCTCTCTCTCTCTCTCTCTCTCTCAGACACACACACACACACACACACACACACACAGGAGAGCTCTAAAAATAAAACACATCCACAGGGGGTCGTTGTTGTTTCATGATGAGCTCTGCCCGTCCGGCAACACCGAGGCCACGCTTCAGGCGACTTTTCCCTTCTTTTCCTTCTTTCTTCATTAAGCTCCAGATTCTCTTGTGGGTTTTATGTGACTGGGCTGAAGGCGGTTACACACTTTTACACACAGGGTTTTCAACTTGCATTCAGACAAGCACCGCCTCCTGCACTCTGATTAGCTGATGGTTCATTAATGTCTTTCCAGATCTTAGTCCTGGTGGAAACAGGTAAAAAAAATCCCTCCAAAATTCATCTTTAAGTAGAACTGAACTACCAGCTAATCCCAGAGCAGGGGGTATAAATTGATTAGCCAATCCTAGAGCAGGAGGCATGGCAATAATTAGCCAATCCTAGAGGAGGGGTCAGAAGATAATTAGCCAATCCTAGTGCAGGAGATAGAAAATAATTAGCCAATTCTAGTTAAGGAAGAAAATATAAGTAGCCAATCATAGTGCAGGAGATAGCCGATAATAGCCAATCCTAGAGCAAGGCCTGAAACAATAATGAGCCAATCCTAGAGCAAAAGGTTGGGCGATAATTAACCAATCCTAGCTCAAGAGCTGAGGCAATGATTAGCCAATAACAAAGTAGAAGGTGGGGCAATATTTAGCCAATTCTAGAGCAGAGGGGATTATAATTAGAGAACAATTTGGGACAATAACTATCCAATGCTAAAACAGAAACTGGGGTAATAATTAACCAATAACAGAGCAGGGGTGCTATTAACTTTTTTTATCGTTTTTCCATCAATTAAGCTACTTAGCCAATTACAACACGTAGGGGGCGTGGCTAATACATAAAGGTGGAGAAATAGACACACCCTCGTGATTCTGGAGCTCATTCCGCTATTATCATGGTTGCTAAGGTAATGTAAACGACTTTAAAACAGTCCAATCCGCCGGAGTTTAAACTACCAGCCAATCCAAAAGCTAGAATCTAAAAAGGATTCTGATTATCCAATCCCAGCGTGGGTGGGCGTGGTCTGCCGGAATACGGGTGGTGGGGGGCGGTGAGCTCGCGCTCTGCAGACAACTTTCCCACGGTGACGCTCAGTGAACGGGCGGTACGCGAGCGACCCGGATAGGCGCGCGGACCTGTGAGCGCACGCGCGGGTTCCGGATCTTGGATCGCGTGCGCGCGTGGGCACGGATTACACAGACTTATTCTCTGTCTTTTGTTTTTCTCCCCGCGCTGGGCCATGAGGGGATTTAGGGAGGGAGGGAGCTCCCTTTCGGCAAGGGGCTCGCGCTGAAGTGCGGGAGCGCGTGGTTCCTGCAGCCCTCGAGCCTGGTTTACTTGGAGGGAGGTTTGCACAAGTGTGTGATTTTGTTTTTCCAAGTTAATGTGCTTCACGTGCCAACGTGGACGACAACATTAAGCAAACAATCAAAAAACAAACAAACAGCACCGGACTGGACTGATCGCGCGCGCGCGTGGGTTTGCTGTGAAGTTCTGCACGCGGATGCACGCGGCGGGGACGTGCGCGAGCTGCGTGCTCGAAAAGCAAACAAACAAACGAACAAACAAACAAGCCTGTCAGTACGAGACGGACACCTGCAGAAGAAACAGCACCGCTGCCTCGCGCTCAAATTCTGCCGCCCGGGAGGACGGGACTTATTTTGGTCGCGCGCGCACCGGGAGCTCCAAAGACACGCAGCGCGCGATTTACCGGCTGCTTTGAGGCACGCGCTCCATTTCTCTCTCTCTCTCTCTCTCTCTCTCTCTCTCTCTCATTTTGACTTTCTCTCTCGCGCTCAAGTTGTTGGGCTTTCCGGCAAACATGTTGCGCGTGTGCGCGCTGCACTCGCTCGTCCTGCTTCTCGGAGGTAAGTGTGTGTGTGTGTGTGAGAGAGAGAGAAAGAGAGTGAGATAGAGAGAAAGAGAGAGAGAGCGATTGAGAGTGCGCGTGCGAGCTTCACTTTTTGTAAGGTGCTTATTTTACCTCTCCTCGTGCTGTTCGTGCGTCTCGTGCTGTATTGAGGGCTGCGCGCAGTGCGGGGTTTTGTTCTCGAGTATTGAAAAGACGCGACTTTCTATTTTTACACCTGTCTCTCTTTCTATCGTCCCTTTTTCTTTTGCTCTATCTTGTCCCCCCTCTCCTTTTTCCCCTTCTCTCTTTCTTTCATTTTCTCTCATGCCTGTTTCTATCCTCTCTCTATCGCCTCTCCCTCACTTTTCTCCCTCTTTTTTATTATTCCTTCCTTCTTTCTCGCGCTCTT